>CP092863.1:171950853-171965152 GCA_030710605.1 Cordylochernes scorpioides | reverse complement strand
TTTCATTCTATGATATAGTGAGAGATTTCATCAGATATCATATTTCCTCAAATCCTGCAGTGAGTGTTTTCCTTTTTGATGATGAGAATATGACTTTCTCTATCTAGAGTTAAAGTAATTCTAGTCCGTGCTATGAAGGCTATTATCTTCGATGACAGATTCCATGACAAGTATCGTTCTGGCATAAATGAATTACAGAGAAGTTTATAGTTTGAAAAAGTTTTCGAATTGTCGAGTCTAGCGAAGTCTTGTTGAATAAGCTGTTCTATTTTTGTTTTCATAATCTTAGGAAGTTCTTTTTTAATTGTATTATAATTTTTTTATACTATACTCTGCCATGGTAACACAAGCTATTCCACCAAATATTGCGATATTTTTCGTGTTTGATTGGCCTTAGTCCATTTTATTTTCATGTTCTAGGTGTATAGGATGTTTGAGGTGCAAGTAGTCACTTCTAGGCCCTTGAAAAATAATTTTCTCCACCATTTTACAGTTTTTCTGAGAAAGATGTATGTTGTACAATAGTAGTCAGCAACATCCACACCTCCCGTATTCAAAGTTCTGTCTATAATGGAGTTGGCTTCTCAATTTCTTCTGAACCATGTCTAGTTTTCCTGGTGACTAGATGCGTTGAATCTATGTTAAATGAAGAGCCACACAAGATGATTCAGATGTTTGTCCTTCCAACAGAGGGCAAATGCGTTTTTTTTTTCTGAAGGCAAGAGTTTACTCCATTAAAAATCGTTTTTTTTTTTTTCATATTCCATGGCATTCCTTGTCGGTTTGACATAATGGTCTTACTTAACAATCATTTATTTTACAGCCCGCCAGTCTAATGTTGTATTGGTGTGTTTTGTGCTTATATAGCTGTCTCTATAGAAATGCGATGTGGGAGATGACAACATTCGTTTTTTGAAGGGAGATGTCCTCCTTTTGTGTTGCATACACATAAATAAACTGTATTTATTAATAATTTATTTTATTGTTGAATTTTATTAGGATTGCCATATTTTATATAAACACCTCTGTATTTAATTTTAAAAAATGCATATATTATATAAAAATAATAATTATCAATATATTAGTTGAGTGGACATCAAACTTTGTCAAGATACAACAACGTATTTATTTTATGTAAACAACAAGCTCAAAGCACACTACGTTAACGTCAATAGCTCGAGAATAGTTTTGCTTGTTTTGTGGCCGAATTTCTACAGTACCTACTGCCTACTTAACACTGGTGTACTAGCTACTTGTGATCCGACTTTCTTCAGCATCTGGGTATACTCAAAACTGGTGTACTGCTACTTGGGTTAAAATAACACACGAGATGAGAGGTGTTTCTTGAGTTCCGGTAATTTATTAAATAAACCTTTTTTTTTTTTTGGAAGCTTCGAAACAATTTTTGCACTTTTGTACCTTGATGATTTGCGTTTCTTCCACAAAATTTCGAACTTGAGATCAACTTTGCAACTTCACCAGATCTTTGACTTAGGAGAGAGGAACTTGACATCCGTTCCATTTACTTGAGAGGATCGATGTTAGTATTAATTCTTTCAGCAATTCTGGACTTGTGGAGAATTTGGAAGCTTTTAACATTTCCTGATTCTGGACTTGCGGAGAATTTGGAAGCTTTTAACATTTCCTGATTCTGGACTTGAAAACTTGATATTTTCACGGACACAAGACTTATGCTGTATTTTTTAAAATGAAAGCTCTTCTCGCCCAATATCTTTCAAACCCCACTCACCACAGTTCTCGGCACCATAGTACACAGAAATGGTGTCTGTCCCAATATTGTTGTAATCGTACAAAACTTCACACCTTCCACCTACACACAGCTTCACACCACCACTACCTCCCTACTGTTACATACCGGATTTATATTGCATTTAGCTATTATAAAGACTTTGTAAGGGTACTGAGAGGGTACTGATTGACCTGATGAAATGCGAGTTGTGGCTCCCTATGGTTTGTTGAAGTTATGACACAGAGAAATCACCAATAAAACAAAAATATATATATATAGATTTACGTAAACGTCATATAATGAGGAAAAGGGTATCAAGAAAGAACGGTGAAGGCCAAAGAAGATCCCAATACAATATAGCGGGGGTAAAGAAAGGTGTTTACCGTAAATAGATGGTGGACGGAGACCATCTGGGTAGAGACCGACCAGAGGTGGAGCTAGTGGACCTGCACACAACGTGGACTAGTGGACCAACTGGCACGACACAAACAGATGGAATACTGTATGGAATGGAACAAGAGACTACTTTGCTACGGTCCCAGACAAAAAGAGGAGTTAAAAAATGGAAGAGGTCTAGGGCAACGACGTGCCACGTCTTTCAACGTCGACAAAAAGGTCTTACTCCTCTAGTCTTCGGGAAAGACAAGGTCATGGCAACTATCCTGGACATGGCAACGACGCACCATGTCTCTCAGGAAAAACTTAGGGATGAAGCAACGTTGATCTAGGTGGAACGGTGCTATCAGAACCTCTGACGATACCAGTTGAGCAACGCAGAAAGTCATGAAAGAGCCTGACAAAAGTGGACAGAACCTGGCCGAGAGGACGAGTTCCCAGTGGCTTGGCGTTGGTAACGTTGGTTGGAGGACGGGGCCCGAGGAATCACTCATCTCGGCACTCTTGGAAAACACAGCGGACACGACTTTGAGTTAAGTTAGCTAGCTAAGGTGCGGGACTCTTTGGCCTTCACCGCTCGTTCCTGTCTATAATGGTGATTTCTTGTGACAAAGTGTTGTCAAAATATGTAAAATGTAAATGTAGTCTGGAACGCTACATCTTCTGTGACATATCATCATTTTACCAGTCCTACTTACATATAGAGAGAAATAGGATGGCTTCACTAACAAAACTAATTTATATAATATATAAGTCATTTATAATGATTCTCATCGACATGGTATCCGCGAACCTTAAAAAGATAATAAGTAAATTTATCAGTTTCGAAATGTTTTGTTTAAAAACATATTTCTTGATTTCCAATTTTTAACTTTTACCAATCAAATAACTTGATTAGGGGCTAATTAATCTAACTAATATTTATAAAGCTTCGATATTCACATTGATTCTGAGCTGAAATATTGAATACACATTACTGAAGCGCATTCGCCATGACACGAACGTGTTCATAATGTTAGAACGGCACATCTCATCCTTTATGTGGCGAAGGCAATCAAACTTCACTACTTCAATCATCTACGGTCCAAACTGGTGGAAGGTATTGAATATCTTTAAATTCTGAAGGTTCTTGAGAACATCTTGTTTCATCAGGAATGATTGCATTGCTTCAGTCATCGTTGAATATTGGCAGCTTGATAATCACGGGAAACAGCATCAAAAATATCGATTGTGGTTCAAGATTCTTCCTGGTTTTACTTTTTAGATTGCATATCTGTTAGGGCCTGGCATTGAAGTGCGCATCATCAGCTCAACATGTTCCAGCTGATAATACAGAAGGTCCCAGATTTAGATGTACATCTCCCAGAGGCCGGCACAGAAGAAAGGACGGCAGAGAGCCAACAATGTTCTATCTGGTTCCATGGCCACAACAAACGACGCCATGTTGACAGGTTCAATAACACACCTTCCCCACTCTATAACTTTGGTCTTATGGCGATATAATACTAAGTGTTAAAAATAAAAACAAAACAAAAAATAAATAATATAAAAATTACATTTAAAAATCCTTACTTTAAATGCACTATACATATATATTAAAAAATATACCATTGAAGCAATTAGGTTTAAATGAATGAAAACAAAAGCGGCAGGGAACGAGATTATCCTGAATTTCGAACTTAACATATGAACCGAATGAATGTCGATTTTTATGTGTGTGTGTGTGTGTTCATCAAATTTTCATCAGTTCTCTCAATGTGATCGTTCTCTGCGGAAATATTTTTATTTTCTATTCCTTTTTGTGCCTTTAAATAAAATATTTTTAAAATATATTTTTAATTTATTAATTATTTTTCCGTTTTTAGTCATGAATTTCCAAACTTAGAATCAAGAATTTAAAATATATACGAAATCTAATCAAAATATTAAACATAAACATCAATATTAAAACCCCAGAATCATTAACAATAAATAAAACCATTCACACACTATGATATTTTAATACAGAGAGAGAGTTTTAAAATAATATACATATGTCTTGGTTAGGTTATCTTCTGATTGATGTGGTAGGCAGGTTGATGGGGCCGCAGTGGCTTCAATAGGTAACACAAAAAACTGGGCAGGTTGGATGCCACCTAGAAGACGCCGAGGACGCGGACAGAACCAGGAGGGTCTGATCTACCTGAAAGGCAGAGATGAACTGACGCTGTTCACCATTTTTGTCGGTACTTAGTAGCGGTCGTAAAATTCTTGGAAATTTCCTGGAAGGAAATAAATAATCTTTGACGAAATTCCCCACTCCTCGGGGAATTTGTGTACAAATTGGTTTGATATCATGGTTATAACTAGTAGAATATGAAGTTGTAGAATTGTGATATCAGGTATGCTTTTATAACTCGTAATAAGGATTATTATTGAAGAAATAGGTATTGAAAAATTATTTAATTAATAATAATGTTAAGCACAATGTGTAAAAATAAATTTAAAAAAGGATTTAAATACAAAAAGGTGAGGATAATAAAATAAATTTGAATGATTATATACAGTAGTGAATGTTGCAATAAATATTAGAAAGTGCATTGAGTTGTGTGGTGAGTTAATTGGGAAGTCTAGATGGGAGGACACAGAATAAACTGCTTCTGGTACTGCGATGTAATGTGACGTTATGTTATCATAGGCATTGGTCCATCTACAGTATGCTGAAGGTATTCCATATGGGTTGACCTATCAGACAGATTTGGAAATGGGCGATGGAACTTTGGTCCAGAATGTGAGAGAGTGATAGAAAGAGAGAGTGAATGAAAGAGAGAGAATCGTTCTGTCGCCTAAAAAAGGATAAATTAGGCCGAGCAGTGGTGTAGGTAGTGAAAAAATCAAAAGTGCCCGAGTGTGAGAATGAAAAATGGGCTTTGTTGCTCGAACTGGGATGTGAATTAAAAAAAAATCGTTCAAATGGCTGCTCAAGTTCACTTTTGGGAAAGTTACAGCGAATTACGTAATTGATATAGAATCAAAGTTAGAAATCAAAGTTTCCGCGGATAGTAACGATCCTTCTGAGCTGTAATGCCATGAGAAGTTGGAGGGTAAAGATGTCGCTTCATTTTTCAAAAATTTGAATAAAAAATACTTGAATGAAAAATTATATATTAGAAGTTGAAATGAAAATATGTGGAAGTTAAAATTTTTTAAGTGATGCATGATATTTCGTCAATACTTGCAAAGGTGCACAGTCTGCACTTTTTTAAGAAAACGATTATATATATATATGTCATAATTTGTAAATAGCTGTATGCAACCCCGACCCAATATGTATGCAATGTATGTTTCAAAGATTTAATAAAGAATAAGGTAACTGGAGGACAGCAAGGCCCAGAAAAGAGGCTTAGAAGTCAGCACAATCATTAGGAAAAGTTATACCCCGTTTTATTAACGCGGAAGGAATAAAAGTTGAGTTCAACGACACAGTATTTCCTGGTCGTGTCAGGACAAGTCCAAAAGACAAAGAAATTAGCAAGGACCAATTAGGAAGCACCTTCCCAAAGGTCAACCAATAGAAAACGGCCACGTCCCACCTTTCCACCAATGGGAAGTAAGATAGGCCCTCGTGTTAAATCGAGAACCAAGGATTGTCAGTTGTCGCTTCGCTCCCAACGAGGTAACATCTGCTCTAGAGACCTCCCCCGTTCATCCTTATCAGCTAAGTTAATCACCGCCATGTGATCAGATAGTTAATAGTCAAAATCCGCTCCATCTTCTCTAAAGCCTTTCTTTCCTCCAACCCGTTGCCTTTTATTTTCAAAACCCCATCACGTGTCCTGGTTATTCCCCACTGTATGCTCAACTTTCCACTCAAACGACTGCGCTTCAAACAATCATCACCATTCTCCTCCAACTACAAAAAATTCCGCAACGATATTGTGACATATATGTGCATGATACTATTCACAATGAATATGGTGCCTCTGCCATCTCTGCATAGCTTGGCGGAGAATCGCAAGCGGGTTTCCAGCGACACCACGAATTTCGCGATCTACGAAGAATACGTAGATCGCGTGTTTTGCCACTAAGGAGATGGTGATGGCGTGGTCTTCAAGATAAACTCGAAAGATCCAGGATCGCCCGATATTGGAGAACACCTCTCGGATGAGAGGGCGAACGGCGCTGCAGGACTAGAAGCGATAAGCCAGCGAGAGGTCGCTGAAGCCGCAGGCGATGCAGACAAGCTGACTCGACGTCAGGTGGTCCGGATGGGACAGGGACGGAGATATGAGAAGGGCAAACTGGAAGAGGGCACGTCAACCACAGACGCCCAGCGCCGGAGATATTGTGAGTCGAGAACGGCGGCCAGGCGGGGATGCAGAAACGAAGTAGCCGTCCCGAGCAGCACCAATATAGCACAGCACAATATATACACAACTACGAAAAATATTAGGGCCCCTGGTGCGGTGGATGGAAAAACCGTACCTGGGCACATCGTGACCCCGGGACATGAAACATCGGTATATCTAGCGCCATCTAGCGATGGCTCCTTCCAGTAGTTTACTAATGTCCTGATCTTGTACCGATGTTCCATGTCCCGGGGTCACGATGGTGCCCAGAATGGTGTTTTTTCCTTGCTCCAGGAAATTCCCAATGGAGAGTCGGTACGGTTTTTCCATCCACCGCACCAGAGGCCCTGACTTTTTTCGTAGTTGTGTATGTATTGTGTATTGATATTATCAAAGTCAAGGCAATAAAAAATATAAGAGTAGAGAAAATATAAAAATGAAATAGTTGATGTGTTCAAACATATACAATATTTAAGTATGTGCATAGATTGACAATAGATGTTGAGATGTTGGTGCCTGACATGTTTTGTTGTGGAAGGCTGGTATAAGTTGGATGCTGCGCTCGTAAATGTAGAAGCCGATATGGCACCGTGGTAGTTGTAGGGAAGTAATTATGTTTGTGTGGTGGTTGGCAAGGAAGTCAAAAAAAGAAGGGTGATATAGTGAGTCGACTGCGTATGTGTATCAGCTATAGATGGTGGATAGGTGAGTGTGCCATTGTAGAAGTGATGTTTGATGTAAGTTGGTGGTTGATGGTGATACTTCGAAGTGGCGATATAGGTTTTAAAATTCGGCGTGATTTGATGAAGGTTGGATGAGTTAAGTGAGGTTGGACGTACGTATTTGTATCTTATGCTAAATAGGATAGAGAGACCTGATGGGCACGTTTTGGTTCGTGAGGATTGTGAGAATATGTGCCTAAATGAGTTCTCTGAAGAAATAATAAGTGTGTAATTCATTAGGAAGAGTAGCCCAAGTTGAATAAAAAGTGTGGGTATAAGAGGAAGTAACACAATTAGACACGCGGAGGACGTGACAAAATGACAAATGACCAATTAGGAAGCTTGCGTGGAAATGTATTTTCATTATATGGCTTGATTGTGTAATGGAAACATTTTGTGATATATGTGGATTAGATGGTACAAGTTTTGGATGTGAAAGATGAATTTAAAATTATTTTGTTAGATGGGCTGTTTAGAAAGTTGTGGTTTTAACGAAGAATTCAAGTCAATTTGGGTGTTTCGAATTTTGATAACAGATGGCGCGCAAGTTCTATAATGTTCTAATGAAAGACACAATTTGATATTTGCGGAAGAGCGATTGCTGGAAGCATATTATATATTCATAAATGTATGTAATTCTACTGTCCTCAAAGCTTATGTCCATAGTTCTTCTAAAATACCCATTCCAAGAGTCTACCAACAGTATCACTATAAAAGGAAGTTCCAAAAATGCAATATAACAGCGGTATGGTAGATTAAACTGGCGAAACCGCTGGGAGGATTCACTACTGATGAGCCAGGCCCTCCCTTTAATTTTTCCATTACAGTAAGGGCAGTAGAAATTGTTTAATTTCAAAAAGAATCTTACGCCTTTAAAATAGTTTCGAATTTTGATAAAGATAAATGTGATTATTTACAATTTGGTGGTAAACTGTTTTCAGGAAGGGAGACTCCTTCACCTTGAGAGAGTCCTCCTCCAGACAAGGACAGGATCAATTTGAACCGCTCTCAGTTCAATATTTATATAATGCTTAGAGAGACACGCCTTGGCAGACGCCAGGATGGCCAGGGCGTCGTCATCCAGGCCTCGCCCGAAGACCCTGCAGCGAACTCTGCGGCGGAGCAGAGGGTCGTCCTCTTCTAGGGTCAGGGGGGTAGTTGTCCCCGATGAACTCAGCGGCAGCTATGGGGTCGCACGACTCACGGGCAATGCGGCGCTGTTAGATGGAATGTGCTCTGCGTCGCAGCTTCCTGCCCTCGATGATGTTACCACCCTCATCGCGGATGTTCATTCCAGCAGGCGGTCGCACACGAAGCGAACGCCCGAGGTCTGGAAGTGATGGATAATCGGTGGCTGACGACGCTGCCTCCAGCCTGGCCTGCAAGAACCGCCTGGCGCGCACGATGTGGTCGTCGTCGGCGACGAATGATGCGAATAAAGCGAATTATGTACGTTTAAATTATGTACATTCGGTTAAAATACCACTCGGTACATTCTAAAAGGTAACTATATGAAAATAACTTTTCAATATTGCGCATATTTATAATAGACGTGCGGGTGCTGTGGAATTAAATGTCAATATGAAATAGTATTTTTTTTTTAACCTAAAGACTGTTAGATGATTTGACTCTAGGTCGAGCTGATTCAATATGTTACTTTGTGACTTTTATTTTTCTTTCTAGATTTATGTCCGAATAGAGGTCGAAGGCCTAGAGAGGGAAAGGGGTGTTATTGAACCTGGCAACATGGCGTTGTTTGTTGTGGCCACGGAACTTGTTGACTCTCAGCCGTCCTTTCTTCTGTACCGGCCTCTGGGAATTCTTCTGTATCACCAGCTGTGGAGCCGCGCCTTTCAATTCCAGACATTAATTGATATGAATTTCAAAGAGGAAAACCGAGAAGAATCTTGAACAATGATCTATATAAATGATTATGATGTTTCCCGTGATGAAGATCATCAAGCTGTCAATTTTCAACGATATCTGAAACAATCATTCCTGATGGAGCGAGAAGTTCCCAAGAACCTTCAAGTTTTCAGTTATTCAACAACTTCCACCAGGTTGGATCGAAGATGATTGAAGTCTTGAAGTTTAATTGTCTTTGCTTCATAAAGGATGAGATATACCGCTCTAACATAATGAACACGTTCATGTCTTGGCGAATTCTGCCTCAAGAATTTGTGACAATATTTCAGCACATAATTTGATTAAATTATGGTAACAGCTTTAAAAATATTAGTCGATTGATAAGCTCTTGCTTAAGATTTTCAATTGTGAAAATATGTAGAACAAATAACCCAAAATAATTTTCGAACAAAACATTTCAGAACTGATAAATTACTCATTACCTTCTTTAAAAGGGAGATTTGCGGATACAATGTCGGCGGTGGTAATTAACAAAGGCTTATATATTCTGTGGAGTCAGTTCTGTGAATATTTCTATATTTTTTTCATAGAAAAGAATATAAACATATTAAACTACATTTACATTTTACAGTATACAATATACTGAGGCATAATGGCATGGTTGATCTAGACTTTGTCACAAGAAATCACCATAAGAGCCAGGAACGAGCGGTGAAGGCCAAAGAGTCCTGCACCTTAGCTAGCTAACTTAACTCAAAGTCGTGTCCGCTGTGTTTTCCAGGAGTGCCGAGATGAGCGATTCCTCGGGCCCCGTCCTCCAACCAACGTTACCAACGCTAAGCCACTGGGAATTCGTCCTCTCGGCCAGGTTCTGTCCACTTCTGTCAGGCTCTTTCATGATTTTCTACGTTGCTCAACTGGTATCGTCAGAGGATCTGATAGCACCGTTCCACCTAGATCAACGTTGCTCCATCCCTAAGTTTTTCCTGAGAGACATGGTGCGTCGTTGCCATGTCCGGGACAGTTTCCATTGCTTCGCCTTTCCCGAAGACAAGAGGAGTAAGACCTTTTTGTCGACGTTGAAAGACGTGGCACGTCGTTGCCCTAGACCCCTTCCATTTTTAACTCCTCTTTTTGTCTGGGACCGTAGCAAAGTAGTCTCTTGTTCCATTCCATACAGTATTCCATCTGTTTGTGTCGTGCCAGTTGGTCCACTAGTCCACGTTGTGTGCAGGTCCACTAGCTCCACCTCTGGTCGTTCTCTACCCAGGTGGTCTCCGTCCACCGTCTATTTACGGTAAAAACCTTTCTTTACCCCCGATAGATTGTATTGGGATCTTCTTTGGCCTTCACCGCTCTTCCTTGATACCCTTTTCCTCATTATATGACGTTTATGTAAATCTTATTCTTCGTTTTATTGGTGATTTCTCTGTGTCAGTAACTTCAACAAACCATAGGGAGCCACAAATCGCATTTCATCAGTTCAATCAGTACTCTCTCAGTACCCTTACAGTCTTTATAATAGCTAAATGCAATATAAATCCGGTATGTAACAGTAAGAAGGTAGTGGTGTGAAGCTGTGAATAGGTAGAATCTGGGAAGTTTTGTACAATTACAACAATATTGGGACAGACACCATTTTGTGTACTAAGGTGCCGAGAACTGTGGTGAGTGGGGTTTGAAAGATATTGGGCGAGAAGAGCTTTCATTTAAAACAAATACAGCATAAGTCTTGTGTCTGTGAAAATATCAAGTTTACAAGTCCAGAATCAGGAAATGTTAAAAGCTTCCAAATTCTCCGCAAGTCCAGAATTGCTGAAAGTATTAATACTAACATCGATCCTCTCAAGTAAAGAAGGGATGTCAAGTTCCTCCTAAGTCAAAGATCCGGTGAAGTTGCAAAGTTGATCTCAAGTTCGAGATTTTGTGGAAGAAACGCAAATCGTCAAGGTACAAAAGTGCAAAAATTGTTACGAAGCTTCCAAAAAAAAAAAAAAAGGTTTATTTAATAAACTACCGGAACTCAAGTAACACCTCATCTCATCTCGTGTGTTATTTTACCCCAAGTAGCAGTACACCAGTTTTGAGTATACCCAGATGCTGAAGAAAGTCGTATCACAAGTAGCTAGTACACCAGTGTTAAGTAGGCAGTAGGTACTGTAGAAATTCGGCCACAAAACAAGCAAAACTATTCTCGAGCTATTGACGTTAACGTAGTTTGCTTTGAGCTTGTTGTTTACATAAAATAAATGCGTTGTTGTATCTTGACAAAGTTTGATGTTCACTCAACTAATATATTGATAATTATTATTTTTATATAATATATGCATTTTTTAAAATAAATAATATACAGAGGTGTTTATATAAAATATGGCAATCCTAATAAAATTCAACAATAAAATAAATACAGTTTATTTATGTGTGTGCAACACAAAAGGAGGATATCTCCCTTAAAAAAAAACGAATGTTGTCATCTCCCACATCGTATTTCTATAGAGACAGCTATATAAGCACAAAACACACCAATACAATATTAGACTGGTAGACTGTAAAATAAATGATTGTTAAGTAAGACCATTATGTCAAACCGACAAGGAATGCCATGGAATATGAAAAAAAAAAAAATACGATTTTTAATGGCGTAAACTCTTGCCTTCAGAAAAAAAAACGCATTTGCCCTCTGTTGGAAGGACAAACATGTGAATCATCTTGCCTTTTCATTTCACATAGATTCAACGCATCTAGTCACCAGGAAAACTAGACGTGGTTCAGAAGAAATTCAGAAGCCAACTGCCATTATAGACAGAACTTTGAATACGGGAGGTGTGAATGTTGCTGGCTACTATTGTACAACATAAAACTTTCTCTGAAAAACTGTAATATGGAGGATAACATTATTTCCTAGGGCCTAGAAGTGGCTACTGTCAACTCATTTATCCTATACACCTAGAACATGACAATAAAATGGACTAAGGCCAATCAATCACGAAAAATATCGCAAAATATGGTGGAAGAGCTTGTGTTACCATGGCAGAGTAAATGTACAAAATCTATGAAAGTTTCAAATTCAGAATGCTTGGAAAGAAAGGAAAATCGTTCCCACAATGCTAACATTCAGACTGTCAAATAGTTCAAGGTCTGTTCTTTTAAATCCATAACTGGAGGATAGAAAATACCAGGTTTTTATTGTGAAACCTGTAGTGACAAACCAGCTCTTTATTTGGGGGATTGTTTCCAGAAATACCATATTTTATTGAAATAAAAATTAAATATCTATTTTTCATACTTATATATGTAAATGTTTCTGAAAAATAAACTCTTAAATAAATAATAGAAGATTGAGAAGAAAGGAAAAATAAAATGTCGAAGTAAAAATATATAAATAAAAATAATTTGGATATATCTAAAATGAGTGTTTTAAAGAAAGTAAACGAACTCGCATTTAAAAACGCTTAGAGTCATAATAACAAATATAGAGTAGAGGATTGAATATTTTCAAAAAATAAATAAAAATTAAGAATAATAAAATATGATAGAATGTGAAAATGTAAAAAAATTAATAAAACGTATATCTATAAAATACAATTATTATTCAAACTATAAGTTACACAATATTCGATACCAGTTGTTGCCAGTTCGGCTGTGGAAATAAAGGTCTCGAGGTGTCTTATGTTTCTTGTCCTCATGTCGCGATGTCACCACATAAAGGAGCCCGTAGCGGATGGTGACGGAAGTGTTAGGTATATTAATTCAAATAAATTTTCTCTATGTAAATAAATTATATAGATATATGAATAAATATAAATTGATGATGATAATATTAGCTAGCATATTTTGATTAACAATTTTGCAACTGTGTTAGTGCCTTCTTGATTCTTTTTTTTATATTTCTACTTTATTCTTAAATTTTACTTTTGTAGTTTCTATGCATAAAGATAACATTAAAAATATATTTAAGTAACATTTTCTCTTTTTTACCCCCAAAAACACCAACAATTGGTAGCAGAGCGTGGTTCATGCAAAAAAAGTAAACAAAGGCCATTTTTTGAAAAAAGAAAGATAGAAAATATCTTTAAGGTTCGAAAAGAACATAATAAGTAAAAATTAAAAATGACTGAATAATCAATAAATATCCAAAAATTCGATGGAAATAATTTCACAAGTTGGAAATTTCGCATCATTTGTATTTTGGAAGGCAAAGATCTAGATGGCTTTATAAAAGAAGATCCTCCAAAAGATGAAAAAATAACTGTCGAATGGAAAAGAAAAGATTCCCAAGCTAGAGGGATAATAACTTGTGCAATGGATGACACACAAGTAAGTTTAATTCTAACATGCAAAACAAGTAAAGAAATTTGGACTGCTTTGCATTCTAGATATGAGGGTAACATAAAGAGAAAATGCATAGAGGCTAAAAACAATGTATCTAGATTAACAATGAAAAAGAAAAAACCTGGGAACAATATTTGCTTAAAGCAGAGAAATTATTGCAAGAAGCAAGAATTTTGGGTGGATCAATGGAAGATGAAGAATTCATCACAGCTTTTATTAGAGGGCTACCCCCAAAACACCCTCTGTATTTTCATCATCATTTTCTAACTAAAAAACAACTATTTTTGCCCCGAACCTGTCCATTTAATTTTTTTGACTAAAAATGCGACAAATATCTCTTCCAGGTTTTTTCTATGTCCTGTTAAACACGTTTTACATGTACATTAGGTCAGCTGACATTACCTCCCATCTTCACCGCTAGAGGCGCTGCTTCTTAGAGAAAGGACAAATTTGCAAATAACTTGAAGAATATTCGGGATAGAGACTTGAAATATTCACTATAAGTTTTTTTCCAGAATCTACTATATATTCTGTTAATATTTCAGTCAGATTAGTAACGTATTGTGGACATGTATAGCCAACAAACATACACACACAAACATACATACACCGACTTTTATATATATAGGTATATATATATATTCGTATAATATATATTCATTTGCAAGTGAAGAAGCATGTTTATTCTACCATCAACTATGTATATCTATGTTTTGTACATATTGTAAAATTGATGACAAGGTCAAGATTTCAGAGTAAAATTGGGGGAAGATGAGTGGGGGATGGCCATGTGTTGTAGGGAGAGGAGCAGGCGCCAAAAATAGCATTTTTGTTCAAAAACAACGGGTGAAGCTAGGTGGAGCAGAGTATCAATTATAAAGTTATCTTGACAAGTATAGATTCAG
>CP092863.1:171879120-171950753 GCA_030710605.1 Cordylochernes scorpioides | reverse complement strand
AACATAGTATTGGAGCTGTTCTTCTACAAATACAAGGTGGAAAGGAGCGGCCTATAGCTTATGCATCTAGAAGCTTGACAAAGGCTGAACATAACTATTCTACAACAGAAAAAGAATGCCTTGCTGTAGTCTGGTCTATTAGCAAATTCTGTCCATATTTGTTTGGTCGACCATTCACGGTTGTCACTAACCATCATTTTCTATGTTGGTTGGTAGGACAAAAAGATCCTTCTGGCCGTTTGGCAAGATGGGCGCTGAAGTTGCAAGAATTTGACGTGACCGTTATCTACAAGAGCGGACGCAAACATAAGGATGCCGATTGTCTGTCAAGGAGCCCGCTTGAGAACGATCAACCACGTTGTGATGTCACTAACCAACGTCGATATAGAGCAGACTAAAGACCCAGAGTTAGCTAAAATAATCGATAATTTAAACTCGGGCTACACCTGAAAGGAATTCAGCATTATCGACGGCATCTTATACAAGGAAAACTATAGCACAACTGGAAGACCCTGGCTTATGATGATTCCTAAACACTTAAGATCGGAAGTTATGGCAGATTTACATGACGCTCCTACAGCTGGGCATTTGGGTTTTGCCCGATTGGGATCTCCTTGGAAGATTTCCAGTTTCTAAAGATGGAAACCTTTGGATCATTGTGTGCACCGATTATATGACAAGTTATGCCATAACGAAAGCGATCCTAGACGGAGGAGCAATCGAAACAGCTAAGTTCCTGGTTGAAGATGTTATCTTGAAGCATGGAGCTCCTAAAGAAAAGAAAAAAGATCGCGAAAGAAATTTCATTTATCAAGTAATGAAAGAGATAAATGCTCTGTGCGGAATTGTGCACGGATTTACAACGGCCTACCATCCCCAGACCAACGGCCTGACTGAAAGGTTCAACAAAATTCTGGGAGATATGTTGTCCATGTACACAGGTGTTGAGCAGAAGGACTGGGACCAAGTTTTACCCTACGTAACTTTTACATACAACACTGCTAAACAGGAGGCGACCGGCTAAACTCCGTTCTTTCTTGTCCACGCCCGCGAGGCCGAGACCTACATCGATTTAGTACTACCTTACCTACCAGATGAGATCTCTGACGACTACGTTGGAGAACTTGTGACCAGAGCTGAGGAAGCGCGTCAACTCTCCCGATCACGCCTTCTATAATCACAGGCGAAAGACCTTAGACTTTACGACCAGAAACATACTCCAGTCTATTACCAGAAGGATGATCTCGTGTGGGTTTTTACTCCCATCCGAAAAGTAGGACTATCAGAAAAGCTACTGAAGAGATACTTCGGTCCCTACAAGGTGACTAAGAAACTTTCAGAAGTTACGTATGAAGTAGAGCCCGTGGACCCGTCTCCCCGATCACGGAAAGCCAAGGTATCATCCATGTCATTCGGATAAAGCCCTACCTGGAGCCTGAAGAACAACATTCCATTCTGCTATGGAACACCAGCCGTGATAGATTTCCTTCCAGAACAAGGGCTGAGACAAGCTAATCAGCGGGTCGCTGTTTTCGCTAAAGAGGGAGTAATTGTCAAGAAGCTCCATCCAGATGGGGCACCTATCAATCATCTCTGGACCCCGGGGGGACCACAGGTGTGAGGGGTTCACGGAACCTTATCTGCAAATAAGGAAAACGGGACCCCTCGGTGGCTGACGCCGTTCATTATTATTATCTTTACCTGGGGATAAGATGTTTTTATCATCTGTCTCTCTCTCCCTTAAATACCTCTTGTAAATAATTTTATTGGAGAACTAAAAGGTAAATACCCTTTATAATAAATTAATTATCCCCAAATTTGCCCTTGCTTTATTTATCTCCGCGACAATATGCTTGAAGATGAAAAGTGATGCTATCAATATTATAACTTCTTTTTGAAATTGATAAAACAAAAACATTCAAGCGTCTTATCAGAATAGATTTCAACTCTTGTAGCAGCCGTGACGAATCGCTGATTTGAAGAGCCTTCGCAAGAAGAAGCGCAGGACCTGGTGGGAGAAATGAGAACTGCTTTCAAGTTGTTTGTTGAAATAGGAAAGTGTTTCGTTTATTTCTTCAATATCAAACAATTTATTCATTAATTATATAATTTTATTTAATCCTGAATAGGAATTAAATTACAAACTGTAAGAGGACTCATAGTTCCTCCACGTTACAAATATATTGATGTTAAACAGGAAACCAGAGCGTCAATTCAAATTGATGTTATCGAGGAATTGAGACACATACCTTGCATATTTGATGACCGTGCTATCCAGTCGCTGGATAGAACTCCACTAGAGGAACAACCCCAGTACAGTCCTGTGGTTAATCTGGAACTGTTGGTTGTCCTCACAGTACTGATGTCATAATATTGTACCATTGGATGGACCGCTGTATAACAACGACACAACTATAAATAGAACTCGGCGGCCCAGAGACGTGGTTCTTTAGAAACCACAAACCTTCTTCGCCGAGATAAATGCAGAATAAGATTGCAGGATAGCAAAGATACATCGACCTTCATATAAAATATACATTTTTTTTTTAATTTGTATAAACCTAGAATTTTAAAAAATGCCTTAAAAATCCTTAATTCATTAAATTGATATAATTGGCGTTATAAAAACCTATATCGATTAAAACTAGGGATTTCACTAGAAAAATGTGAATTTTAAATTTGTGAAAAACAAGAATATAAAAATAGAATCACTCTAATTAAAAATGTATCATCCCTAAAGTATATTCAGTGAATATATAAAAGCAAATACACTGCGTGACATTGAAAATGGAACACCAAGAAATAGTGGCCAGAAAATTATGCAAATATCAGGGTAGACGCGCCTAACCGAGTTATGCAAATGATGTAAAATGCGCAGCTCTCGTGCGCACATGGAGTAAGATATAAGGGAAGGAACTTGCAGAAAGGACAGTATTCGTGTCGTTATTTCTTCAAGGAAAATCATTGTAGAAATTTTGTTCTTGTGTCAAAAGACACGTGTAATAACAGAGATGCCAGGTCATCGTAAACGGAGGCAGTTCAAGCAGACAGACGCTTTTACAAGGGGCATGGTGATCAGACTGAAAAGGGCAGGTTGGTCCATACGTCAAATCGCAGCTGATACACACCTTGGTGCGTCCACGGTGCACCGAATGTGGAGAAGATGGTTGGAACAAGGAAATGTGGCAATTTATAGGAATGTCGGTGCAACCAGAGTGACGTCAGCACGTGTGGATCGGCGTATCCTTCGACAAGCAGTGGCGGCCCCACAAGCCACTTGTACCGCCATCCTGCAACATGTGCAAGACACCCTAGATCATTCCATCTCGCACTCATGCCGTCCGCTAAGAAGACTGCCATTGACCCCACCGAATAGGCGCCAACGTTTGGAATGGTGCCGGGCTAGATCGACGTGGATGACGGAATGGCACAGGGTCGTGTTCTCAGATGAGTCGCGTTTCTGCTTGTCAGTGATAGTCGCCGTGTACGCGTGTGGCGTCGACGTGGAGAAAGGTCCAATCCGGCAGCAATTGTGGAACGCCCCACCGTGCGACAACGTGGAATCATGGTTTGGGGCGCAATCGCGTATGATTTCACGGTCACCTTTACTTCGTATTCAGGGCACTATGACGGCCCAACGATACGTTGATGATGTGCTGCGACCGGTGACACTCCCCTACCTTCGGGGGGGGGGGGGGGGGTACCCAATGCCCTTTATCAGCAGGATAACGCCCGACCGCACATTGCTCGCATTAGCCAACAAGCTCTGCAAGATGTACAGATGCTTCCCTGGCCACCGTACTCTCCTGATCTCTCACCAATCGAGCACGTCTGGGACATCATTGGACGTCGTTTGCATGCCTTGCCACAGCCGCGTTCAGAAGACGAACTGTGGCAAATGGTTGAGAGGGAATGGAGAGCCATCCCTCAGGACGCCATCCGTATTATGATTGACTCTCTACCTAGACGTGTTGCTGCGTGCATCGCCGTCCGCGGTGGTCCTACTTGATACTAAGCCGACTCCGTTCTCGCTCTGTATTATGACTATCATTTTGAAATAAAGATCACTTATTGTTCGTCCCTGTCTCTCTCTGTCTGCCGAGTTTCATCACTTTCTGGCCACTATTTCTTGGTGTTCCATTTTCAATGTCACGCAGTGTATATTGGGTTGTATAGATGTTCGATCGGTTTTATTCGACAATTTTATTTATACAAAAAACATTAATTATAACAATTAATTAATCAATTATGTATTCTCCGTTATTATTTACGACCTCCTGCTAACGTTCGACTAGTTTGTTGATGCCGTTCCGCCAAAAATCGCCCGGTCTGGTGTCGAAGAAGTTGTTGAGCCAGGTTTGAGGTCACCTTCATCATCGAAATTAGTGCCTCTCATATGGTTTGACATGGAGAGGAAAAGGTGGTAATCGGTTGGTGCAAGGTCCGGAGAGTACGGCGGGTGCTGTACAACTTCCCATTCGAGCTCTTGAAGGGCGGCTTTGACGACTTGTGCAACACGCGGCCTAGCGTTGTCGTCAAGGAGAATGATTTGACCTTGTCGATTGGTTATTTTCTGTTGAATAGCCTCATTCACGCGATGCAATTGAGCAATGTATAGGTCCTTGTTGACCGTGACATTCCTTTCGAGAATTTACAAGTACAGCACACCTTCGCTGTCCCAAAAAAACGCAGATCATAGCCTTTTTTGGGTGAAGATTTTCTCTATTCTTGGCTTCGGCGTATCTCCTTGAGCCACCCACTATTTTCTTTATTTCATATTCATGTATAGACATCATTTTTCATATCCCATAACGATTCGCTATAAAAATCGTTGTTTATGGCCCCTTGTTGATTGATGGCGTGAGAGATGTTGAGCAGCGATTTGTTGGTTTCATTAAGCTCGTGAGGCACCCAAGCTCAGAGTTTTTGAGAAAAACCTATTGATTGAAGATGGTTTGAGATGATCACAGCACTACATTTTTTCGGGCAACTCACGGGTTTTTTTAGCGACTATCTTCCTTCAGCAGGGCCTTTGGATGATCCTCATCGAATTCTGATGGTCGTCCGCTTCGAAGAGTGTCTTCAAGTTCCAAATCGTCGTTTTTGATCTTTTCAAACCATTTTTGTGCTGCTCGCTCCCCTATGACCACTTTTCCATACACTTAGCATATGTTCCGAGCTGCTTCGGCTGCTTTTTAACCTCGATGAAAAGCGAAGAAAAGCAGATGTCGAAAATGTTGATTTTTTTTTCCTCCTGGATATTCCATTTTCAAGGCTGGAAAAAGAACAACAAAAAATAATAATAATACAGGTTTGTAGAGCAGAACAAGTACTATTTAAAGAATATAAACACTTTATTGTATAACAACAAAAACTTTTATGAAACAAATGGATACAAAAACCGATTGCAAAAACTGATTAGCGATTTTTATGTGTTTGCTATAAATTTACCTCTTCTCTAAATATGATCGTCCCCCGCCGCTTTTATTTTCACTTAGATACATCTAATTGCTCAATGACAGAATATACAATATTTTATTTTTCCTTTTGAAGGCATTTTAATAAAATATTTTATTTTTCAATTTATTAATTATTTATTTAGTTTTTATTCATGAATTTACAATACTTAGAATCAAAAGTTTACTAGAAATTAGGCCTTAAATAGATAGAAGCCTGCTCGTGGCAGATTGGTCAATTTCTTGTAAGGCGCGTAACATAAGACTTAAATTTTAAAAAAAAATAGAAATTTGTTCATTCCTGGCTATTTCGACCACCCTGAAGTCTGAGAATTTGTACCCATGCATTCGTCATTGGACTGAGTTAGTGTTAAAGTTTTTTTTTACTTCTATGTGATCTGGAAGTATATCAAAATTAATTTACAAGATTTGAAAGGCAATTTAGAAATTTGTCCATTTATAGCCACCCTGACAACCCAGAAGTCTGAATATTTGTCAACTAGCATTGCCAATGGTTTCTGAAAAGTGTAACAAATTTCAGATTCCTACGTGCTCTAAAAGTATATTAAACATCGATTGCAATCTTTGTGTACGGACAGATAGGCAAGCAAGTTAAATGAAAACTTTTGAAAATAAAAGTTGCATATCTCGTTGCTATAGAAGCCAAAATCTGGTGTTGTGGCTTTGTTCCCGTGTCAACTCGAGGCCTCTAGCATTGTGATGGTACCGGTAACGGTCAATAGATGGCGTCTAGTTTTGACGTCTATTTTGACGAGAGAGGTTACCTATATTTTCATAGATCGTTATTCTCTCGCTAAAATTCCGTCTAAAATAAATTTATTACATCGGTTGTAAACAACTGTGTGAATATATTACATAGATTTATAGATGTGGGGGGATAGTTTGCTTTGAAATAATGAAACCGTTTTCTAAGTTCAGTCCAGATATCTACAATCTGCCATTCAGTCCGTTAGTTGGCGAATATACTGTGGTCACTTCCAGTCAGACCTAACTCTCATATCGAACTTCATCCAATTGGTCAAATATCGTAAAATGTTATATCGAGCTGCTAACCAAAGGGATGGTATTTTGATCCTTGTGATGGCCGTAGCAAGGTTACAATCCACCAAGTTACTGTACGCCACCAAGGTTGTCACACAAGGTGAGATTTTTCCCCAATAAAAGAAAGAGTGAGACAGTTAGAGTGGCGATAATAAAAAGTAAGTAAAATACAGGTACAATTCGACAGGTACTGGAATAAGATAATTTGTGATAGATAAAAAAAATAGTTCAGCAAAAAAAAAATGGTTGAAAAAATTTAGTAATAAAAACGTGCTTGCTGTTGATGTATATTAATCCAAACCAGTAGTAAGTATGGCGTAAACCAACCACTAGTGTACACCAGAGATCGTATAGCGCGGTCAAATGGGCCGTTGTACAGGTCAATTCGCCGAGCGGCTTGCGCCAAAACTATTTGCCCTCTGTTGTGGGGTTACAGAGACAGGGGTGATCACATACGCTGGTCAGGTCGGGAAATCGATATTACACATAATATCATACATTAGGATGTGTCTACGAGCGGCCGCTAATATCCGTAGTTAAACATGAGTGAGGAACCTGAGTCATTTGGGTGATCGAATTTGTTCACGCGGATGCGGGGTTTGAGTCTATCCGAGGCCTTCAGGAACTCTATACAAGCACGGCAAGTGGTCCTTCTAAAGATTAAGTCTCTAAGTGACCTCGATGCATACCCCAACTTCACTGCAGAGATGGAGAGGAGGTGGAACCTAAGGGCACCAAGACGCTACGCTCAAGCACACGTCGTTGTTCCTGTTGGCGTCGCAGTAAGGACAGGAAGGATCGTCAATGTCGTCAATGACACCTATCACGTGGGCGTAGTTGTCCGTCCACGTATGTCTTGATAGCAGGCCAACCACGGTGTGCTCGCTCGGGACAATGTATACATACCTTTTGTCTATAAGACTCATTGGAGTAAAGCGGGTGTGGGTAGTGTGGACCAGAGAGAGGAATCTACTCTCCCACACGCCCGCCCGTAGATTGCATATTTGGCAAACAACAGAGGAGCGAGGTGGAAGCAGCCTGGGAAAGCAGACTCCGCTCCCCGCTTAGCGAGTGTGTCTGCAATATTATTTATTACCCATGTTTGCACTGTGACCTTTAGTCGATTGGATGATGCACCTGTTCCTGTTGCGCTACAGTCGTGAAATCAGCAACAGAGCTCTATTGATAAGATGGTTAGTAGTCCTAGAGTTTAGAACCGACTTCACTAATGAGAGGTTGTTGAGGAGAAATCCAACAGTTAGATGGTCTGGTAAGCTTGTAGACTCTTCATGTGCCTTAACCAATCCAAAAGGTTCCGTCTGGAAGACAAAACAATGGGAGCAGGACTGAATAATCACGAATTAAAAGGGGCACAGTCGAGACCAGAAATCCAGTAAACGCCGGCGCCAACTTTATCCTTGGTTTTAAAGCCATCTGTATAGTAAGCAGCGTGGAAGAAAGGATCAGGAATTTTACTCGCAGCGAAATAATAGGGAGGGTGAATTAAGTACGTTTAATACATATACATTTGGTTAAAATACCACTCGGTACATTCTAAAAGGTAACTATATGGAAATGACTTTTCAATATTGCACATATTTATAATAGACGTGTGGGTGCTGTGGAATTGAATGTCAATATGAAATAGTATTTTTTTTTTAAACCTAAAGACTGTTAGATGATTTGACTCTAGGTCGAGCTGATTCAATATGTTACTTTGTGACTTTTATTTTTATTTCTAGTTTTATGTCCGAATAGAGGTCGAAGGCCTAGAGTGGGAAAGGGGTGTTATTGAACATGGCAACATGGCGTTGTTTGTTGTGGCCACGGAACCAGATAGAGCATTGTTGACTCTCTGCCGTCCTTTCTTCTGTACCGGCCTCTGGGAAATCTTCTGTATCACCAGCTGTGGAGCCGCGCCTTTCAATGCCTGGTCTTAATTGATATGAATTTCAAAGAGCAAAACCGAGAAGAAACTTGAACTACCATTTATATAAATGATTATGATGTTTCCCGTGATGAAGATCATCAAGTTTTCAATGTTCAAAATGATATCTGAAACAATCATTCCTGATGGAGCGAGAAGTTCCCAAGAACCTTCAAGTTTTCAGTTATTCAGCAAACTTCCACTAGTTTGGATCGTAGATGATTGAAGTCTTGAAGTTTGATTGTCTTTGCTTCATAAAGGATGTGATATACCGCTCTAACATGATGAACACGTTCATGTCTTGGCGAATTCTGCCTCAAGCATTTGTGACAGATTTTCAGCACAAAATTTGATTAAATGAATGTAACAGCTTTATAAATATCAGTTGATAAACTCTTGCTTAAGATTTTGAATTGTAAAAGATAAAAAATATGGAGAAAAATAAGCAAAAAATATCTTTCGAACAAAAAAAATTCAGAACTGATAAATTACTCATTATCTTATTTAAAAAGGGAGGTTGCGGATACAATGTCGGCGGTAATAATACCAAAGGCTTATATATTTTGTGGAGTCAGTTTACATATTGAACTACATTTACATTTTACAGTATACATATACTGTGGCATAATGCCATGGTTGATCTACACTCTGTTACAAGAAAGCACCATTACAGCCAGGAACGAGTGGTGAAGGCCAAAGAGTCCCGCACCTTAGCTAGCTAACTTAACTCAAAGACGTGTCCGCTGTGTTTTCCAGGAGTGCCGAGATGAGAGATTCTCGAGCCCCGTCCTCCAACCAACGTTACCAACGCTAAGCCACTGGGAACTCGTCCTCTCGGCCAGGTTCTGTCCACTTCTGTCAGGCTCTTTCATGATTTCCTGCGTTGCTTAACTGGTATCGTCAGAGGATCTGATAGCACCGTTCCACCTAGATCAACGTTGCTCCATCCCTAAGTTTTTCCTGAGAGACATGGTGCGTCGTTGCCATGTCCGGGATAGTTGCCATGACCTTGTCTTTCCCGAAGACAAGAGGAGTAAGACCTTTTTGTCGACGTTGAAAGACGTGGCACGTCGTTGCCCTAGACCTCTTCCATTTTTTAACTCCTCTTTTTGTCTGGGACGTAGCAAAGTAGTCTCTTGTTCCATTCCATACAGTATTCCATCTGTTTGTGTCGTGCCAGTTGGTCCACTAGTCCACGTTGTGTGCAGGTCCACTAGCTCCACCTCTGGTCGGTCTCTACCCAGGTGGTCTCCGTCCACCGTCTATTTACGGTAAACACCTTTCTTTACCCCCGCTAGATTGTATTGGGATCTTCTTTGGCCTTCACCGTTCTTTCTTGATACCCTTTTCCCTCATTATATGACGTTTACGTAAATCTATTTTTTTTTTTTGTTTTATTGGTGATTTCTCTGTGTCATAACTTCAACAAACCATAGGGAGCTACAACACGCATTTCGTCAGTTCAATCAGTACTCTCTCAATACCCTTACAAGTCTTTATAATAGCTAAATGCAATATAAATCCGGTATGTAACAGTAGGGAGGTAGTGGTGTGAAGCTGTGAGTAGGTGGAAGGTGTGAAGTTTTGTACAATTACAACAATATTGGGACAGACACCATTTCTGTGTACTAAGGTGCCGAGAACTGTGGTGAGTGGGGTTTGAAAGATATTGGGCGAGAAGAGCTTTCATTTAAAAAAATACAGCGTAAGTCTTGTGTCCGTGAAAACATCAAGTTTACAAGTCCAGAATCAGGAAACGTTAAAAGCTTCCAAATCCTTCGCAAGTCCAGAATTGCTGAAAGTATTAATACTAACATCGATCCTCTCAAGAAAAGAACGGATGTCAAGTTCCTCTCTCCTAAGTCAAAGATCTGGTGAAGTTGCAAATTTGATCTCAAGTTCGAGATTTTGCGGAAGAAACGCAAATCGTCAAGGTACAAAAGTGCAAAAATTGTTACGAAGCTTCCAAAAAAAAAAAGGTTTATTTAATAAACTACCGGAACTCAAGAAACACCCCATCTCGTGTGTTATTTTAACACAAGTAGCAGTACACCAGTTTTGAGTATACCCAGATGCTGAAGAAAGTCGACCACAAGTAGCAGTACACCAGTTTTGAGTATACCCAGATGCTGAAGAAAGTCGGAACACAAGTGGCTAGAACACCAATGTTGAATAGACAGTAGGTACTGAAGATATTCGGCCACAAAACAAGCAGAACTATTTTTGAGCTATTGACGTTAAGTAGGGTGCTTTGAGCTTGTTGTTTACATAAAATAAATACGTTGTTGTATCTTGACAAAGTTTGAAGTTCACTCAACTAATATATTGGTAAATATGATTTTTATATAATATATCCATTTTTCAAATTAAATAATATACAGAGGTGTTTATATAAAATATGGCAATCCTAATAAATTTCAACAATAAAATAAATTATTAATAAATACAGTTTATTTATGTGTGTGCAACACAAAAGGAGGACATCTCCTTTTAAAAACGAATGTTGTCATCTCCCACATCGTATTTCTATAGAGACAGCTATATAAGCACAAAACAGACCAATACAATATTCATTTATGCCAGAACGATACTTGCCATGGAATCTGTCATCGAAGATAATAGCCTTCATTGCATGGACTAGAATTACTTCAACTCTAGATAGAGAAATCATATTCTCATCATCAAAAAGGAAAACATTCACTGCAGGATTTGTGGAAATATGATATCTGATGAAATCTCCCACTATATCATAGAATGTGAATATTTAGGTGAAGAAAGAGAAAAAACTATTTAAAACACCTTCTATAGATTTAGCAACCCACTGAAGACGCTGAGAACTATTTCAGAAAAGAAAAATATAGCAATAGAACTCTATAATTTCTACAGATCAATTGCAAATAGATTCATACACAAAAGAGGTAGTGAAGAAAGTTTTAGAACATATGTTTAAATAAATCCCTTTTCAAACAAAGGCTCACGTGCACATTCACCATGTGAGATAAAAAATTCTGTATTATTTTGTTGTATGGCGAATCCATACAGGGCAATGGGTCCTAATAAAAGCCTTTTTGTTGTTGTTGTATTAGACCTAAATATAAATTTCAATGCGGATTTGTTATTGATTACTAAAGGATATAAGAAGACATTTCACCAGCTGGCAGGAGCCTGGCCGACCACCTTTATATCGTGGGGATTATGGTGATCACTGGAGTGAATCAAAATCGTGTTTAAGACTAGAAATTTCGAGACCCTTAGCTAATTTCAACTCGATAATAGGTTGTAAATTTTATTTGTATTCTCCTTTAAGGCATATTTCTAATGAATCATGGAAATTTCCGTTATTATTTGATAATTTAAAATGAGAGAGCAAATGTCTTATGTCAAATGCTTAGATGTGAGTTTTATAAAAAATATATTGGGATAATGGGATAAAATTGATAATTCTGCACTTGTAGAACAAAGAAAAATCACAGGACTTGATAATTTTAATCTAAAAGAAACAAAGATACTATATTATGAGAAAAATTAATTTAAGAGACAATTTAAAGAAGCCTTTTTCATTCAAAATAAATATGCTACAATTTACAGAATGGAAGAAAGAGGAAATATCAATGTTGTGTGTCAACATGTAGCCAACCGATGGTACTCGAGAACAGAGAAAATTATTTAATTTTGTTTATTTAATTTATTATTTAATCATAGAAACAGCACCACAGAGATGACGGGTATAAATTGTATTTGACTATTGACCACCGTTTCGCGGCAATGCGCTAAATACAACGCATCGATCAGAAAACCCCCAATTATAAAACAACGGCGACTTCTGGTTATTGGAAAGATGCAGCCTATTGTAATCAAATCAACGATTGGCCCAGCTGGCGAAAAGGTCAGTATAATCGACACCAACATACTTTTGAAAATTCTTGAAAGATCTGGCATCGAGCACAAAGTAGAAGAAACTCTTTCAACAAAGAAACGAACTCGCGAATCCCCATCAGATTCAACACCACGTAGCCATAAGACACCGAGAATAGAAGTTGTCTCACAGCATAATGAAAACGATGTCTCCATGAACGAGGTAACTGAAGTCCCTCAAGAAACGTCCGCAGCTACCCCTTCTCAGGTTAACGAAGAAAACATTGATGAGATGGTCCTTGGACAAAAAGTCACACATGCAAAAAAGCCAAGAATACCACCTGTAATAGCAGAAAATGTAACAGACTGGAAGTTGCTCTGCCAAGAGCTCCAAGACCTGTGCACAGATAAATTCCAATGCACGATCTCAGGAAATAAGCACATTATCAAGGCCAAAAATATTTCAGACTTCAAAAAAATCAGGGAATATGTTCAAAAAAACAATGGCGGCTACTCTTATAGACTCCAAGAAGAAAAACCGCTCAAAGTGGTATTAAAGGGCGTGACAACAGCCTACAAGACTGAAGATATAGCAATAGAACTTGAAACAATGGCTTTGCTGAGACCTCTGTGAAGAGACTTCATAGACAATCAACTAAAAGGCCAATGAATTTAGTACTGGTAGAATTACCGAAAAATGAACAAAACAAGAAAATTTACGGAATAACTGAACTTCTCTATCAGAAAATTGCAGTAGAATCTTTCAGAACAACAAACCGTGTAACTCAATGCTTCAACTGCCAGGGTTTCGGGCACGGTCAACTTAACTGCTTCCTGAAACCAAAATGCGTCAAGTGTGCCGAGGAGCACCATTCGAAGGACTGCCCAAGAAAGTCAAGACATCTTCCCCCAAAGTGTGCAAACTGCGAAGAAGCCCACACAGCCAATTACCGCGGATGCCCTAAGTTTCCAAGAGTACATCAGCAACAGCCAAGATACCCTGGTCAGTACAAACCTAACAACCCCACTTCCGATTTCAAAAATATCTGAAACACTGCCGAAAATTGTAGAACAACAAAACCAAAGCAATGCTGAGGTTGCGACAAGAAAAACTTCTCGGTCTGAAACTAAGGACCTGTGTGAAAAATTGATGCAAATAATCAAAACATACCTACAATGAATTGCAAATTACCTTTTAAAATTATTGCTTGGAATTGTAACGGAATCAGATCAAAGAAAGAAGAATTATTGCACTTTTTAGATGATAACTCAATTGACATTGCTTTGCTCAGTGAAACTCACCTTAAACCCTCAATTGATCTAAAGTTCAGGAACTATCAAACCATTAGAACTGACCGAATTACAGGAAAAGGTGGGGGAACAGCCATCATTATAAAATCCTTTTTTAAATATAAAAATATGCTGATTCATACTTTAAACTTGGAAAATACTTCAATTTTGATAAAACCAGATGGAAAAACCCTCTTGCAAAATCACAGCAATTTATAAGAAGCCTGATGCACCATTATTGGAAGAAGATTTGAACCAACTGATAAAACACAACCACTCAATAATCGTTGCAGGAGACTGGAACTCCAAACACCCCTCTTTGGGGATCAAGGACTTCAAATAACAGTGGAATCGTGCTGCACAATTTCTCTGAAAGAGAAAGCCTCGACATTGTCGCACCTTCGTCACCCACGCATTACAGTCCACTCGGCAATCCCGATTTCCTAGACTTCGCTGTACTTAAAAACATTCCCTGGACCCCAAAGGCCAGAACCACCGACGATTTATCATCTGACCATCTCCCTGTAATCTTTGAATTGAATTGCCCAAAGGATGAATTCACAACCCAGCTCAGCCGAGTAACAAATTGGGTTCATTTTCAACAAGATCTAATCTCCACCACGCCCCCCAGACTCCCCTTGAAAACTGAAGTAGATATTGATTCAGCAGTTGGAATTTTAAACGAGAAAATTAATAATAGCTACTCGAAAAAACACCATAGTCTCATCTTCCAAATTAATAAAGAACCCAAAAACCAAAGCCTTAATAAGGGAGAAAAATAAAGCTAGGAAAAGATGGCAATCAACCTGGGATCCAGCTCATAGAGCTACTTACCTCAATCTTCAAGGAAAGGTAAATCAAGCCCTTGAAG
Organism: Cordylochernes scorpioides; assembly: GCA_030710605.1. Taxonomy (NCBI): domain Eukaryota; kingdom Metazoa; phylum Arthropoda; class Arachnida; order Pseudoscorpiones; family Chernetidae; genus Cordylochernes; species Cordylochernes scorpioides. The sequence goes on along the minus strand of CP092863.1, from coordinate 171,936,292 downwards.
CAGAGAAATCTGAAAATTGGAATCGTTTTTTAAGCAAACTTGAATCGAGCCCTACAGACTTCTGGAAAAAAACAAAACCCATAGGAAAAAAAACTGACAAAATCACTAGTTTAAATGCAAATGGTTAAAACCTTGCTGACCGACAAAGAAATTGGAAATGATCTTTCAGAGCATTTTTTCAAACACTTTTCCAAGGCGGAGGGATGAGGTTCCGTCTTACCTAACAGAAAACACTTGCCATCATCCCCAAGAGAATATACTATCAATGACAACGCCAAATGAAGTCAAGGAAGTGATTAAAAACCTAGGTAATCACAAAGCTCCAGGGCACGACAATATTACGCCGCAAATGACTAAAAACCTCCCCATCAAATGGATAGTTTTCCTCGCTGGGATCTTCAATGCTGCATTACACCTGTGCTACTTCCCGAAGACATGGAAAACATGCCATTATCATAACCATTCCAAAAAAATCACCTGTCAAATCACCTGAAGATCTCAGACCAATCAGCCTTCTCTCTACCATCGGATAAGGTATACGAGAGAATCGGTTCTTCGCAGATTGCAGTCATACATGGATTCTATTAACTTTATCATTCCTCAACAATTTGGATTCAGAAAAGGACACTCCACAACCCACCAGCTAATCACAGTAATAGACTACATCCAAAATAAGAAAGTCCCACAAGGAGGCAGTAGAGTGCTGTTTTTCTAGACTTTACCAAAGCCTTTGATAGAGTATGGCATGATGGCTTGATAGCAAAAATAACAAAAATCAATTTCCAAGGGATTTTATCAAATTTTTGAAAAAACTATCTCCAGGACAGAACATTTTCAATTAAGCAAGGGAATTATATAACCACGGCAAAACCAACCCAGATTGGAGTCCTCAAGGCTCTATCCTTGGACCCTACCTATTCAACATCTACATTAACGATTTCCCTCCACATCCAAAATGTCAAATAAAACTTTTCGCAGATGACGCAGCAATTTTATCAAACTCCAAATCAATAGGAATAATAACTACACAACTCCAAAATTACATAAACAGTATAACCAAATGGTGCAATGATTGGAAATTAGACATTAACCCAAAAAAGTCTCAGGCAATAATTTTTCCTCCACTAGACAATAAAAAATTCAAGCCACAATCCATCCTGAAGGTAAACCAGAGCCCTATTAACTGGACTGACAACGTTAAATATCTTGGAGTTACCTTAGACTCCAAGTTGAAATTCCAACATGCACGTCAATAATGTCATAAAGAAAGCAAAAATCGCAAAAATAACATTATCAAGTCTGTTCAACTATAGAAGCAAATTGACTACAAAACAAAAGTTTACTCTATACAGAAGTTGTATCCTCCCGATAGTAACATACGCACTCCCAATTTGGTTGTAAATATATTACAACCACAAACAAAAACAGGATAAACGCATTTATGAGAATCTGCCTTCGGACAAGTATAGGAGCTCCATTCAACCTATCAAACAAGATACTGAAGGAGGACTTGAACCAACCCGATCTAGAAGATATGTACCAAACTTCTGTTAAGAAATTATACCTTCAAATGCAAAATTCAAATATATATATAATATAATCCAACCATACAAGAGATTCTACAAAATAAAGGAGATATCAATCCCCGATTCCGACGACCCGGCCCTGACACTTAGTCAAGAGCTCATCGCCCCAACAGCTGCCCTCCTGCAAGGCCTAGGGGGACCACTTCTACTCCACCAACTCGCCCATGTGTAAATAGCCAGGACAAAGGTGACTCGCGAGCTGTGCTCGAATGTAACACCTGTAAATTGAGACGAAATAAAAAAATAAATAAAACCCCCAAGCCCCATGCCAAGTATATTGGTGTCACTTTGGATTCGAAATTAAAATTTAACCTACATGTCCAAAACACCATAAGAAAGGCAAAGATAGCCAAAATATCTCTATCAAGCCTGCTTAATTTTAAAAGTGATTTAACAACAAAGAATAAATTCACGTTGTACAAAACCTGTATTCTACCCATCATCACGTACGCACTACCAGTCTGGGGCAAATATATCACACCTACGGATAAAAAAAAGAATAGATGCCTTCATTAGGATTTGCTTACGAATCACTATAGGAGTCCCATTCAATCTTTCAAACAAAATTCTCAAAGAAGATCTCAACCAGCCTAATCTCGCCATGTGTAAATAATCTGGAAATGGTGACTCGCGAGCTGTGCTCGAATGTAACACCTGCAAATTGAGATTAAATAAATATAAAAAAAAAAGTACTGCGTTCCAGATGACCTTGAAATTACACCACGCTGTTAAAACGAGGATTAAGTTAAAAGGGCCAACAGTAATGGCGGGCATTTTGAAACCTCACCCGGACTGCGTAAGGAAAAACGGGTCTACTAATACCGTCAGTTCACGTTTCCGAACCGGTATCCGGAATACTCATTGATGTCATCAATACTAGGAACGAACCGGTGCGATTGGTGGGTAATTCGTGTATGTTACGATCCGGCGGGGAGATAGCAAATGTTTCTTTCCTAAGTGAACAGGTGGGATACAGTATGACGGTCACGTGCAAATACGAACCATATAAGTTTGATATAAACCCGGAGCTATCGGACGGCGAAAAAATCGACGTTCTGGACGCATTGTACAGGTATCAGGAGCTTTTCTCAGAAGAGTGGAATAAGGCAGCAGACATTGAACCGTACCATATTAACTCAAATCAAACACGGAACCAATTCGACAAAAAGCTCATCGCCGTAGCTTACGGAATGAGAAATTATAAAGGACCAGGTTAAGGAAATGTGTGAAAAAGGGGTTATTAGGAAATCAACATCTCCATGGGCGAGCCCGGTCGTTTTGTTTAAAAAATCGGAGGGATCTCATTGATTTTGCGTGGATTATAGGAAATTTAATAATGTAACGGAACAATTCTCGTATCCATTACCGGATATCACCGCCTGCCTAGACTGTTTCGCAGGAATAAAATATTTCTCTCACACGGATTTTGTTAGTGGGTATTGACAGTGCCCACTGGATGAAACAAGCAAGCCAATTACAGCATTCACGACAGGCAACGGGTTGTATGAGGCACCCGGTCATTTCGAAAGAATCATGGATACACTCTTGGCTGAACTGAAATGATCCGGATGCATGGTTTATTTAGACGACGTCATCGTGTATGGGGAAGACATACGTGAACACAACGAACGGTTAAACAATTTTCTGGAATGTTTCCGCGGGGCAGGATTATCTCTGAAGCCTTCAAAATGTAGATTCGCCTACCAAAAATTACCAATTTTGGGACACGTGGTATCGAAAAATGGCGTTGAACCAGCTACAGATAAAATCGAGGAGGTTAGGAATTTCCTATACCGAAAAATGTTAAGCAGGTTCGTTCGTTTCTGCGACTTTGCGGCTATTATCGCCGTTTCATCAGAAAATTTTCAAAGATAAGCAAACCGCTGACGTGTCTAACAGAAAATGATAAATAATTTGTCATAAGGCCGGCCGAAACAGAGGCTTTCGAAACCTTGAAAAATAAAATGACAGAGGAGCCCAATTCTAGCACATTTCAACCCGGAAGCCAGAATTGAAATCCTTACGGACGCATCAATGGTGGGGTTAGGAGACGTTCTAATGCAACCTGACAAAGTAGGGTTTCTCCACCCTGTACATTACTTATCGAGAACCACGTCTAAACATGAATGTAAATACGGCATCTCAGAATTAGAATGTTTAGCTATAGTCTGGGCGTTACATAAATTAAGACCGTACATTTTTGGTAGAAGCTTTAGAGTAGTAACCGACCATAGCGCGTTAACTTGGTTAGCAAATGTGCGCGATCCTTGCTCGAGACTTATGAGATGGGGCCTAAAAGTGATGGAATACGATTTCGAGATAGTACACAGGGCGGGCAGGAAGAACGTTGCTCCAGATGCATTGTCTCGTAACCCGTTCTACAAAACTGACGCGAGAAACGAAGAAAATTTTTAATGAGTTGGCGGCATGGACAGTATGCATTGACGAAAATACGCAGAGGGATGACCAGTTTTGTCGCGAGATAAATTTAAAAAATGTCGAGTAACGATGTTAAGGACGAATTTAAAACGATTAACGGTGTCTTGTATAGAAAAAAACCACGCACCGCATGGGAATTAATGTCTAGTAGTCGCTCCCAAACATAGTATTCTTGAGATAATGAAACTATCACACGACATACCAGAGGCGGTCAAATGGGCGTGGCTAAAACGATTCACCGTGTTTAAACAAGTGTTAATTGGAAAGGTCTCGACGAGGACGTGCGGAGGTATATAAAGTCCTGTTGAACATGCCAAGCATTCAAAACGCCAAAATTCAAACCGGCAGCGCCGCTAACACCACTACCACCCGCGAAGGATTATGGGAACGTGTAGGTTTAGACTTTCAAGGGCCATTAAAGAAATTGGCGGAAGGGTACGAACACATTTTCATGATTGTGGACCACTTTAGTAAATACGCTTTAGCGATTCCGGTTAAGGGACACCAAAGCGAAAACTGCTTGTAATGCATTCGAGGAAAACTTGTTGTACGTCTTCGGTACACCTAAGTGTGTAATATCGGATCAAGGGAAAGCATTCGACTCAGGCACATTCAGAGACTTTACATGACTTTACGGAATAAAACCAATAATGGCGTCGGTAGCACATCCTCAAACTAACAGACTATATGAGAAACTTAACAGTATAATAAAAAATGGTATCATATCTTGCAGATGACCACGCAGAATGGACGAAGTTCGTGAAATCAGCAACGTTCGCGTACAATTCGTCAGTCCAATCATCGACGAAAGTTACACCGCATAGAATTGTCTTCGGCAGAGAACCAAGGACGTCACTAGACGCAGGGCTACCGACAATGGACGAAAACCGATAAAAACATTCGACAAGTACGTAACGTACCGCATACTAGAAAACGAATGACTGAAGGATATGGCCAGTAAGAATTACGAACACCGAACTATGATGAACAAATGCCACTTTGACATAAAAAATTGGGAACACTTTTGTAAGTTTGAAGTTGGGGACTTAGTGCTATTAGAATCTTCACTAAGGAAACCGGGCAAAACAGAAAAATTACTTCCAAAGTACATGGGACCATACGAGATTACTGACCGGATAAAAGAAACCACATATAGGTTACGGCTACTGGACGGACGAAACGGAAGCAATAGGCCGCAGTGCACTTTAGAACACGTGTCAAGACTGAAAGAATTTATAGTAAGAGATAACGGCAACTCGAGGGACCGAGTTTAAGATAAGAGGGGGGTGGTATTGTGCGTCAACAAGTAGCCGACGATGGTACACAGGAGCAGTACAAACTGCACCACAGAGAGGACGGGGTTAAATTATATTTGACCATTGACCACCGTTTCGCGGCAATGCGTTAAATACAACGTGCAGTTATCTTTAGTCTCTCGATCGGAATACACTGTGACGGAATTGTTTAACATGTCATGCCTTAGCTACAGCCCCTCCTACAACCGGCCCGGCGAGAACATCATGACCTTCCTGGACCGGACCACGACACTGCACCAAATAAACCATCTGAGCATCACATCCCCGCCTTTGTCTCATCAATATAATCCCAACACTATATAGACTGGTAGATTAAACTGGCGCTGGGAGGGTTCACCACTATTGAGCCAGGCCTTCTCAATATATTATCTTTATAGTAAAGGCAGTAGACAATTATACACAAGGTAATAAGACCAAATCCAAATAAGTAAATAGTGTGTGATGTTTCGGTAACAGCATTGTTACCATCTCCGGTGCTGCGACAGCCATTCTGACAATTGCTCTGTTCTCCCGTTCTGTTGTTGCCCTTGGTCGACCGCTGCCGTCCTGGCGTTGCATTATTCCGTTGTTGACCCACTTTTGCCAACATCGCCTAATAGCCGCATCACTTCGACACAGATGTCGCGCGATCAGACCCCGCGCGAGTACTTAATTTTCACGATGGACATAATGATAAGGCACAATTTGGATTTGGATTATAGATTATATACACGAGGTAATAAGATCAAATCCAAATAAATAAATAGTGTGTGACGTTTAGGGTAACAATGCGGTTATCCTTCTACAGAAAATAATTACTGAGAAATTATATTTTATCATTCTGTATACTTTTTTTATGAAGAGGTTAACAACGCTGATACCGAAACGTCACACTATTTATTTATTTAGATTTGGTCTTATTACCTTCAACAATCTTTTAAGGCCTAGAATATTTTGATACTAACTTACAATTAAGGTCCCAGGTACCCGAAATTATATGTTATTAACCATTCTTTGATGACCTCGGACTGTAACCAAGCAATGACGTACTTTAGGTTTCGGTTTTGGCTGCTGCCAGTGAGTACAACTTCCTTTCTTCTCACATTATACAACTTGGTTTTGGTTTTATGAATTCTCGCTTGATATCGCTTGTTATCGCAAGCCATCAAGAATAGAGATACTGATGAAGAAGAACAACCAGGTTCGGAAATGGCAAACCGAAACCAAAAGTAAGGATAGAGCTAAACCTGCTCGCACGAAACCAAACCCGAAACCTATATGTACACCATAGCTTGGCAACACTCCAAGGTCGTTACTGGAAAACGATAAAGACTTCCTTTTGTTGTTTCCTTTACATGTACGACTGAATCAACAATTCTGTGAAAACAATGGCGCAAGCAATCAGCAACCTTTAGTTGCATAATCAGGGATGCCTTTATCTTAATTAATACATTGTTTATGTGCATTAGAGAAACTGGGTATTTTTGAATATTCCATGTGAGCAACAAAAACTTCTGGATGGTCGCATATTGGTGGTTGGGCTACTTTAGATCATAAGACATTTATGACTTCACAGAAGTGGTCGCTAAACGAAGTGGTCGCTAATTAGATCGTTGCTCGTGGGAGGTTTTAATTCAATAAATTTGCATATCTACATTAACGAACCGAAACCACAATAAGCAGGACATTTTAAATAAAGTAAACTTGCTACTGTTTTTACTACGAATAAAAATGATGGGAGGGCCTGGCTCATCAGTGTTGAACCCTCCCAGCAGTTTTGTCACTATTGTACTATATTTCAAACTGGATAATATTGTGATCAAGAACATTATCACATTTAACCCTATATTTTTCAGAATAATTTTAACCCTTAATTACTCGCGTCGAGACACAGGTCTCACCTAAAATTTTAATCGAAAAAATAAATACGATTTTCGAGTCCAAATAATTTGTAAGTTTTTGTAGCTTAAGATAGCATCGAAATAAATATTTTAGACCATTTGTTCTATCGCTTGGCCCCTAGAAGGAAGAAAAATAAAACAAAAAAGCCACCGCCTGAGACAAACGTCTCGACGCGAGTACTTGCGTAATAATTTTGGTTTAGGTTTCATTTTCTGGCTGGCTCTATCTTCGTAAAACAGTAAGTTATTGTTCTTCTTCTAAGTATATTTTTTGTTCCTAAATATCCTAAATTCTCTGTCTCTCTTAGATATTTAGAATTTATTTATTTTTATTCAATATTTTAATACTAAATATTTTCTAAAATATATATTATATTATAAAAAATGGCTAGTACTTCTGAGAGGAATCAGAGTGAATCCGACATGGATTGCGATGAAATAATTTGTGATTTATCCGATACTTCTGATACCGAAATTTATAGTTATCATGACACAGACTCTGAACAGAATTCAGAGGCGGATGAAGAATTACCAAATGATGATTCTGAATTTTATTTTGGAAAGGATGGTGTCACAAAATGGAAAAAGACAATGTGGCAGAAAACCCAGATTCGTACAAGAAGTACAAATATAATTTCTCAATTGCCAGGGCCTAAATCTGAAGCAAAATCGATAGAATCTGAATCGGATGCATTTACAAAAATAATTGATATTGATATGGTACAAAAAATTGTAGATTGTACGAATGCTTATATAAGCAATATCAAAGAACATTTCTCTAGAGAAAGAGATGCCAAATTAACTACTGTAACAGAAATCCTAGCTTTATTTGGACTTTTGATAATGTCAGGTGTCAAAAGAGCTGCTCATTTAACTTATAAAGAGCTATGGGCGGTGGATGGCTCAGGAGTAGAAATTGTGAGAGCAATTATGTCACAAGATCGTTTTTTATTTCTTCTACGTTGCCTGAGATTTGATGATATTACAACAAGAAAAGAACGAAAAAAGCTGGACAAACTTGCTCCAATTAGAGAATTTGTAGAAGCCTTTGTATATAACTGTAAAAAGCTCTATACTCCAGGTGAATATAATACAATTGATGAGAAGCTCATTCCATTTCGTGGCAGGTGTGGCTTTAGACAGTATATGCCCAACAAACCTGCAAAATATGGGCTCAAAATATATACCATTAGTGATGCAAGAACATTTTATACCTTTAATTTTGAAATATATTGCGGAAAACAACCCGATGGTCCATATAAAAAAAGTAATTCACCCGATGATATCGTAAAAAGATTGATCACTCCAATATCTGGGACAAGCCGAAACATAACAACAGACAATTGGTACACTAGTTATAAATTATCCCAAGATCTTCTTACAGAACATAAACTCACTTTAGTTGGCACTTTGAAAAAAAATAAAAAGGAAATCCCTAAAATATTTCTGCCCAATAGGAATAGGCCAAAATATAATAGTATATTTTGCTTCACTCAGAATACCACCCTTGTATCTTATGTCCCAAAAAAGAGCAAGGCTGTTCTATTGCTCTCAACAATGCACTCAACTCCCACAATTGACGAAGAAAGTGGATTCAAATTAAAACCTGAAATTGTAACATTTTATAATTTGACTAAAGGCGGGGTTGACATGGTGAACCAAATGTGTGGAACTTATTCTGTTGGCCGTCGAACCAACAGATGGCCTCTATGCCTATTTTTCGACCTACTAAATGTTGCAGGCATAAATTCAGAAATAATTTCAAGTCTTTAAATATAAATTCACCTCGAGTTCCAAGAAGAATCTTTTTGAAAAATATTTCCCTACAATTATTCCAGGATCATTTAAAAATTCGATCCCAATTGAAAAACTTGCCAAGAAGTCTCCATGACCTGATAATATTGCATTGCAAGAAGGCTGAAAGTCCAGAGGTAAGTTATATATATTTCATAAAATTATTTAAAATGATAAACATAACAATCTTTTGTTTACCACAGATCGAAATGAGTGTAGAATCAGAACCTAAGAAGCGAAAACGGTGCTATGTTTGCCCAAGTACCAAAGGTAGTATGACACAAATTATTTGCTACAAATGCAGGAGACACATCTGTCAACGTCATTCTTCGAATATTTGCAAAGATTGCGAATAATATCCGTCTGCAACTTTTAATAGTAGCCTATTTGTAAAACTATGTCAAATATTCATTGTTTTTACTATAGTCATTGTTTCAATAAAAATAAATAAATATAAAAATTTATTTATTTAGGTGCCAACGCTGTAGGTGTTCTTTTTTTTTTTTCAAGTTACATAATATGGATTACGCTTCAACGCCGCTAGGTGTCGTCCACATCTACGTTGGTGACACACTATAGACGTACATGGCAATTACTGGGACTATCCTCTGTGTCAACCTTGAGACCTCAACTTTGAGTCAGGTTAGTTCTTACAATGTCTCAAATAAACCAACTATCAGGTACCTCATCAAATCCTATTGCTGATATATCCTGTCATACTGCTTTCAAGCTATATAACTGTACTTATATATGGATTATCGATAATTTCAGTTATCATATCAATAATTCTGAAAGTGTACTAAAGAGTAGCTTTTATTTTGAAAGTATTGGAAATGTAAAATTGAATCTTTATGTTTACCCTGGTGGACTGGAGCTTGTTTTCGCAGAAAGTTCCATATATGTAGTTGTAATTTTAAAACCCGACATTCCAGGAAGTTTAAATCAATATTTTAAAAAGGTTTTTGAAATTTCCATATTGAATTTGAAGAAGGAAGAAAAAAACAAAAAGAATAGTAATTTTAATATAGAAGCATCTTTTAAAGATTTCATAAAAAGAGACTATCTATCTGAAAACGCTGCAGATCTCTTGCCTGAAGACAAACTGACCTTATACTGTAAGTTAACCTTTTATGAAACTTCGACCATTTCTATTAATCCAATCAAAATACCTGACTGTAGCATATTAGAAGATTTTAGTTCTCTTCTCGAAAGTAAAGAATTCTCTGATGTTATTCTTAAAGCAGAAGACAATAGAGAAATTCCTGCACACAAAAACATACTAAGCGCAAGGTCGATTGTATTTGCTGCAATGTTAAAAAACGAAATGAAAGAAAAGAATGATAATTATGTAGATTTTTCACATATTACGTATGACGTATTGGTTGAAATAGTCAAATATATCTATACTGGAAATTCTGAAAATCTAGCTCAGTTGGCAAATCAAATTCTTCCCATAGCAGCTATGTATCAATTAGAAAGATTGAAACTTCTGTGTGAGAGAGAACTAAGTATTAAAGTCACTATAGATACTGCAACAGAGATATTGATATTTGCGGAAAAACATTCAGCCAAACAACTAAAGGAATACACTCTCAATTTTATCAAAGCAAATTCTGCAAATGTCTTGAAAAGTACTGGATGGAAAATATTGACATCTTATCCTCAACTTTTTTACCGAAGTATTTACCGTCCTAACCAACCACCAATTAACACCCAGTGCCTCCGATTGTGGGAGAATGGAGGATTACAGCGAATACAGCAGAGAACCTCACAGGGGGCCAGCAGCAACCAATCAAAGGACTTCCTCTATCGTTGCACCTTCACGGTTCTCCCCTTATCCTTCCGCGTTCGGTGGAAAATAGTGACACGACAGCCATTTTTAAAAATCCTTTATCCACTTAATCTTTCAAAATAAAATTAGTTAAACGGATATTTATACTCACTCTTTTCTGCTATATAATAGTCTGTCTAAAATCTGTTTAACAGTCTACAATGTACCATCGCTGCCTCACCTAACTGAAATTATCCTAACGTATTGATCACTCCGCAGCATGTGTTGGACACAACCATAGGAATCTTTCCATTTTTTTATTTATTTACCTATTTTCTCGCTCCCTCTGTTCCGTCCCTCCCCAGATGACTCCATCCGCTGAGCCTTCCGTTTGGTGCTGTCTCTGCCAGCGTCTTCCTCGACCGCTGCTGTACCAACAATGGTATCTGCCAAAGAGACTCATTCAAAGAATGCGCCAACCATCCAATCCACCACACCAAAGTTCCAAGAGAAACAGCCTCTACAGACCACTTTACAACAAGTAGAGGAGCTGTTCAAGAGCTTGAATGCCAACACCATCCTGAAACCTCTTTATAAACACTAATATATGGAGGAGATAGTCTTCCCTTCTAACAGGGGGGATGAGTACCTGTCGCCTGAGCAGAGGTCTGTTCTGAAGGAATTCCTCGACATGGCAATAGTCGGGGAGATGTCCGATCTCTACGACTTCAGGGAGGAATGTGACATCATACCAGACGACCATCTAGAATATTTTATTTTACTTTTTTTCTCCTATTAACCATATAAGAATCTATATGTACGATCAATAAAAGTATATTCAATCTCTCGTTTGTGTGTCCTTTAGTCAGATATTTCATATATAGGTAATTTTATATTAATAAATTGTTAAGCAAATTACAGAACCTTTTTTGCTTGAAAGCTTATTTTCTATCTATATAAACGTAATCTATCACTGATAAATGAATTAATTTTGTTCCAAACCTATATTTATTTGGCTTTCGTTTCTTTTTGTGTTGAGATCATTTGGAAATTTCCGAATCAATTTTAAATACACTTCGAAAAGTCTATTGACCTAAATTTGTTTATTATTTTCCTATTTGTTTATTTGAGATGATCTAGAAATCCCATATACTTGAGGGCAAAAACTTAATATGTAAACTGTGTGACAAGGAAATTACTGAAGAACTTCCCCATTACCTGCTTAATTGTACAGCCCTTGATGCAGAGAGGAAGGCCCTATATCAACAAATTAAATGTACCAACATTTCACCCTACGTATTGCTTTCAAAAATATCAGAAAACAAATCTATGTTAATAGCTTATTATTAATTATGTAAGGACCAGCCAACAAGTGAATGACTTTGAGACGAAGAGTAAAGCCAGTTCGATTTCTATTTCACTACCTATGTAAATAACATATGATGAATATTACCTTACCCAATTGGGAGAATCTGTATGGGGCAAGACCCTGATAAAGTTTTGTGTGTGTGTGTGAAATCCCATATACATATTTTTATGAAAATTAATCCAACTTAAATATAATGTTTAATATTCTCCTAATAATTTTTGAGATGATCTAGCAATGCCATATCTATTTTATATATACTTAGGAAATTATATCCACCCTATTTCTTCTCTTTGTTTTAAGGTTATCTAGAAATTCCTTATCAATTTTACATACCCCCTATGAAAATCTGTCTACCCTTGAATATGATTTTATTTTTCTAATAGTTTAGAGTCATCTAAGAAATTCCCTATCAATTTTACATACCCTTTAAGAAAATGTACCCACCCTAAATATGTTTTCATTCCTTTATTTGCTTTGAGATCTTTTAGCAATGCCCTTTCAATTTTATATACACTTAGAAATTTGTACCCACCCTAAATATGTTTTCATTCCTTTATTTGCTTTGATATCTTTTAGCAATGCTCTTTCAATTTTATATACACTTAGAACATTTTACCAACCCTAAATGTTTTCATTCCTTTATTTGCTTTGAGATCATTTAGCAATGCCCTTTCAATTTTATATACACTTTAGTAAATTGTACCCACCCTAAATATGTTTTCATTCCTTTATTTGCCCTGATATATTTTAGCAATGCCCTTTCAATTTTATATACACTTAGAACATTTTACCAACCCTAAATATGTTTTCATTCCTTTATTTGCTTTGAGATCTTTTAGCAATGCCCTTTCAATTTTATATACACTTAGAAAATTTTACCCACCCTAAATATGTTTTCATTCCTTCATTTGCTTTGATATCTTTTAGCAATGCCATACCTATCTTACATACACTTAGAAAATTTTACCCACCCTAAATATGTTTTCATTCCTTTATTTGCTTCGATATCTTTTAGCAATGTCCTTTCAATTTTATATACCACTTAGTAAATTGTACCCACCCTAAATATGTTTTCATTCCTTTATTTGCTTTCAAATCTTTTAGCAATGCCATACCTATCTTACATACACTTAGAAAATTGTACCCACCTTAAATATGTTTTCATTCTTCTATTTGTTTTCAAATAATCTACGAATCCCCTCTACATTTTATATACACTTATTAATATGTACCCACGCTAACTATGTTTTTGTTCTTTTATTTGTTTTACGGTTATCTAGAAATGCCTTATTAATTTTACATACCCTTTAAGAAAATGTACCCACCCTTAAATATGTTTTTTTTATTTTTCTAATGGTTTTTCAGATCAACTAGCAATGTACTACCCATTTTACATACGCTTAGATAATTATACCCATCCTAAATATGTTTTCATTCTTCTACTTGTTTTGAAATAATTTAGAAATTCCCTATTTTTTTCACATACACTGAGAAAATCTAACTAACCTGAATATATACATGGCATTATATTTACCTATATGTCTATATATGTTATAATGATAAATTTATTTGATATAGAGAATTTTCTTAGGTTGTTTAAGGATTGTAACTGTTGAGCATTTGCTTGATTTTGGTACACATAAGTATTTAAATAATTATTCATAAAATAAAGGTTGAATCACAATTTACATCAATTGATACGATAACATAATTAAGAATGAAATAATACCTTGACTTAAGGCGAGTAGTAAAAGAAAATAAAAGATTACATATTTACATATGTACAGAAATATTTGAGCCGGCCAGCGGGAAACACCAACAATAGGCTTACATAGGGAAAGCCGCGATATCTGGTGGTAGCTTTACAGAGTAGTTTATAATAGAAATATTATAATATTTTAAAATGAAATAAAAGTTTTTAGGTAAAATATATATGCATATTCAAGCAAACCTGTCATTTTTTCAAATTATAGTGATATTTTAGAGAGTTGAGTTGCATAGACGGGTCTCTACTTTCTTTCTAATAATTAATTGGCAGTTTTTCCCAGAGATAAAATTTGAAACTTTATTAATATATAAGAGATTGGTCTTTTTTATGTTAAGAAATATTTTAATATAGCTATTTTTCTAATTCACTTATTATTCCCAATTTTTTTATATAATTACTTATATACTCAATTATTATATCAACAATCAATCCTGGTTTCTTATTATAAAATAGTTTAAAGAAAACCTGACCCTGGATTACTTGTCGTTTTTGTTATATTGTAATGGAAGTGTGGAATATGTGTGCGTGCATTAGAAATATTGTATAATTTACTATTTAATCCATTTGTTAATGTCAATATTTGTGAAAAGGTATGAAGATTATAATCTATATATCTATATATATAAAATCAATGTTTGTATGTTTGTTTGTTTGTATGTTTGTTTGTTTGTATGTCCGGTATACAAATTCGCAGTAGTTCACTAATTCAAACCAAAATTTCCATACATAGGTAAAGGAATACGGGGAAGACGATAGGCTATTTTAACAATATATAAATCAATTATTAAAACTATATATTCAAATTATTCTACTTAGCTCACGAACAGCGCCCTCTATGAAAGATTAGATTAAAATATGCTGATGCAAACAAATAGATAATGCTAATAACAAACAATTATTAAAAAAATCTTATCTAAATATATAATAACTCGGGTAGATATGCACACGGGTCAATCCCGGGGCGAAGCCCGGTCACCCGTTTAGTATTTTATATATAATATTCTTATATATTTCAATTTTTTTAGGAAGTGTGAATAATTATATACAAATCTGAACACTTTTATTATATTATAATATATAAAATATTTTTTATTTTATTTATATATATTATATCTACCTTCTTTTGCATTAGAAAATTATGAAGAAATAAGTGGGAAGGTTAAATAAGATTGGAATATCATAATAATGAAGTCTTGTTTTAGTTCACAAAATAAGCATTCAAATATACCTGTATATAAAAATATAATTTATACAACTTATCTAATCGAAGCAATTAATATATGAGTGTAGATTTTTGAATAAACCTTATTTTTTATATCTCTCTGTGATTCCATCTTAATTTTACATTCGCAAAATATTTATTTGGGATTAGAAACTATTTATGAGAAAAATGATCAAGGAGGTGAATTTTTATTATCCAATTAACTGAAGTTGGTTTATATAATCATCAAATGGTTTTTATATCAATTAACATTTATTTATTTTGATAATAAAGCAATTCATAGATATATATTTAATTAATTAAAAAGGTATATATTGGATTAAAATATTATTTATTCACCAATATTTCAGTTGGCTGAATGCCAACCTTTTTCAAGATTTAACTTTGTATGTCAACAACAAACTCAGCGCCACATAACGTCAATAAATTTAATTTTATTAAAATATATATTTTTGCCTATATACTCAAAATAGGAAGGGAATTAAATTAATATTTATATACACGAAACTAGTATAGACGTGTATGATTCTTTAAATATTAAACAATTTCTACTGCCCTTAAATTGTTTATTTTTAAAAGAATCATACGCGTCCTATAAGAGTTTCGAATTTTCATTACAAATGGCGCACTAATGCATCATTTATATATATCAACAAATTAAATATTTTGTAGACAGAATTATCTTCTTTCCTCAATAGATGAATGAAAACGTAATATATATCTGTTGGGATTTTATACCTCGCAACATGTTGCCGGTTAATACCAAAGAAAGGTTCAGTTATTTTTTCCCATATATGGTAAAGTGTGTAGCAGACTCATTTTGTCCATATACCTAGAAACATTGTCTATATTGAATATAAAGAAAGAAAGCTAATATTTCAATACCTAAAAACAACATTTAATTGTCGGCAAGCCACAGCGTATTTTATTATCGATTTTTTCATTGCTTTAGTTCAAATATACATAATCTATTCAGGAAGCTGATCAAATTACAGAGATAATTTTTACTGCTTGTGTATAATGTATCTATTTATTGTATCTGTTCTTTCGGTAACATATATCAAATGAAGAAAATATTTATGTTTATTTACCTTTGTTCCACGACCACAATATGATTTTATAGGCCTGTATACAACCAGGTAGCCTTGTGTTGTCTATACCTGCTCTATTTAGTACTATCGTAGACAGATAAAAGATGTTGAGGACCTATCGAAATTTAAAGCAAAATGTACCGTTGGTTGAGAATCACCCCTCTAATCTGTACTACAATCTATAATGGAAGAGATCGTCCAAACTGGTTTATAACTTTCCTTATGTTAATTAAGGTGACAGAAACTTACCAGGGAAGTCACCTATGTCAAAGTCTTATTCTTCTTTCTTATCTCGACTCAATCATATCAGAGATATAGTTGTGTTTTCTTTGATATTGCTATTTAATGGCGTTCAAAGAATAAGAATCAAGACCTGGAATATTTGCAATTACTTCTGAAATATCGAAAAGAATCAAAGAACTTGGAACAATGTTTACCAATACTGCAATTCTAAAAATTCGAATTTTTAATATGTAACATACACGAAGTTTAATTACCTATTTATTATAGTAGGGATGTCTGCCACGCTGATGGGCGAAGTAGATGGGGCCCTTCAGAGATCTGGTTGTGTTTTCGTTTATATTGCTATCGAATGGCATTTAAAGAATAACAATCAAGACCTGGATTAATTACAATTACTTCTGAAATATCGAAAAGAAACAAAGAACTTTGAACAAATGTGTACCAATGCTGAAATTTTAAAAAATCGAAATATTGATATGCAACACACACTCAATCAAATTAGGGTATCACGCCTGTAGAGCTTGCTGATGTTGTCTGATGGGGATGACTGTAGCTCATTAATGGATAATCCAATACAATCAATATAATTTGTAACAAATAAATTTACTCGCAATGTGTTTCTTAATTAAACTGCAATAATATAAGTTATTGAATGAGAGGGGTTGCTCATTAGTAGCACGCCAACCTTTACCATTACAGTAAGGGTCTATTGAGATAATATTTGATGCTATTTTAAAAAGAAACACATTCATCGATAGATGGAAATTAAATTTATAAACAGTCAAAGATGTGGGTTGGGGTTGCAGGTTGACAATTAGTACATAGTGTAAAAAATCTGACAAATTGTTGGACATCTTCCAATTAGTGCCATCATCAAACGTTCTGTAGACTTTTCACAGTAGAAGTGAAAAATAAATATAATTTTTTAACTTGTTTAGGTTTTTTTTTTTTTCAAAAAGAATCGTCTAAAATAGTTTCAATTTCTAATAACAGATGGTGCACTAATATATCAAAATATAATTATATTTTAGACTTAGTGAAGCCATTTTAGACTTAGTGAAGCATTTTAGACTTAGTGAAGCCATTTTAGGCTTAGTAAAGCCATTTTAGACTTAGTGAAGCCATTTTAGACTTAGTGAAGCCATTTTAGACTTAGTGAAGCCATTTTAGACTTAGTGAAGCCATTTTAGACTTGCTGAAGCCATTTTAGACTTAGTGAAGCCATTTTAGACTTAGTGAAGCCATTTTAGACTTAGTGAAGCAAAAATTTTAGACTTAGTGAAGCAAAAAATACTAACAAAATATATTTTATATGATTGATTAATTCTTAGATTGTGTGCGTGTGTTTGCATTCAAGTCTTATGATAAAAAATTAAATACCAAATTTGGATTTGTATAAAGTTCACAATAAACGGGATATGAGATATAAAAACAGGAAAGAGATAAATAGATAATGTAACTTTAGATTGAAATTGATTTCAAATTTAGAAAGATACTTGGATTAACCACGAAAGGTTATTTAGTCAATTTTGTAACAATTAAAATTCAACGATTATTTGATATTCAGACAGATGGCGCAAGCCGTCAGTAACTTATAGTTGCATGATCAGGAAATATCTTTTTTCTTCATTTATCCCCCTAGTCTCAGTACAATTCCACTTTTGTACTATTTTTCACATAGTTTGGCGTCTCACGCCCTTCCGGCCTAAATACCGGTTCCATGGGTTTTCAGGGTGCTCTAAAGACCAACTATTTATGGTCGTTGAGGTATAGATTGCATCACGCTTATGAAGGCCAACAGCTCCAAACGCGTACATGGTAATCTTTTCTTTGTTAATCAAGAAAGGGTATTTGGCCAATTCTGGAAAAATAAAAAAATATCAACAATTTTTTTATTTATTCGACAGATGGTGCAAGCCATCAGCAAATTTTTGTTGCGTAATCAGGAGATGCTTTTATCTTAAACAATACATTGTTTATGAAAATTAGAGAAACTGGGTATTTTTTAATCTCCCATGAGCGACCACCAGAAAACATGTATCCTACAGGTTACTTCTAGAGATGGTCGCTTATTGGAGGTTGGACGCTTTATGTCACAAGTTATTTATGACTTTACAAAGATGGTCGCTAATTAGATCGTTGATAGTGGAAGGTTTCAATATAAGAATTTGTATATTAACATGAACGAAACGAAACCACATTAAGTAGGACTTTTTAAATAAAGTGAACTTGCTACTACGAAGCTTTACTACGAAGAAAAATAATGGGATGTCCTGGCTCATCAGTGTTTGAACCCTCCCAGCAGTTTTTGTCACTATTTTACTTATTTAAAAACTGGAAAATGTTATGAGCGAAAACATTATCACATTTAACTCTATTTTTTTTTTTTTTGGAATTTTAATAACATTTAATTTTGCGTAATCTGTCATCTCAATTTTAGTGTTTAAAATATTCTAGGCCTTAAAGATTGGTGAAGGTCACAAGGTAATAAGACCAAATCTGAATAATTAAATAGTGTGTGACGTTTCGGTAACAGCATTGTTACCATCTTCAGACAAAGTTTATGTGTATTTTGTCTGATGAAGATAACAATGCTTTTATCGAAAAGTGACACACTATTTAGATTTGGTTTTATTACCTTGTGTTTATAATTTATAATCCACTGGACATGTGGTCGGACCTGGAGGCTGTTGTTGGGTTCTGTGCTGCCTGGAGTATAGGAGCTCTATCTATGCTTTCTTCCTGTGTTTAAATCTATATAAGACCGGTGGTCTCAATAAAGCTGTATGTGTGTGTGTCTGTGTTTATAATCTATAATCCAAATAGTGTCATTGCTTAAACAAAGAGTGGAGGAAGCTGGCACCGATGTGGGGTTTCTTAAATATTGCGTTGGAATCTAGCTGAATCATACTCCATTTCCTCTTATCTCGATTTGTTACCATTTTGTTTGTATGTTTTCACTTTTTTGAACGTCATTTCTACTTCGTCCGCTCGCTACAAATCTACTTTTTTGGATGATTCTTATCAACTGAATGTGCTTTTTAAGATTCTAATGCTGATATTAGTCCCCAAGCTACGGAAATTTACGTATTTTAACAGTCTAGCTCATCTTGAACAGCTAACGTTTTGATATTTATCACAGATAGATATTCTACAACAAAATTTCATCTATGTTGATAAACTCTCTTGAATTCACAGTTACCTATTTGGGACCATTATGCCAAACCAACAAGGAATGCAACGGGAACTGAAAAAAAAAAACAATTTTAGGTGTGGCAAACTCTTGCTTTCAGAATAAAAACGTTTCAATCTGTGGAAGGCAAACATGTGATTCAACTTGCCTCTTAATTTCAAGTAGATTCAACACAGCTAATCACCAGGAAAACTAGACCTGTCAGAAGAAATTCAGAAGCCAACTTCCATTATAGACAGAACTTTGAATATGGAAGGTGTGGATGTTGCTGCTACTATTGTACAACATACAACTTTCTCAACTGTGTAATATGGTTTAGAAAATATATTTTTTGGGGCCTAGAAGTGGCTACTGTCAACTCATATATCCTATGCACCTAGAACATGAAAATAAATGGACTAAGGCCAATCAGACACCAAATTTATCGCGAAAATTTGGTCGAAGAGCTTGTGGAACTATAGCAGAATGAATGTCTGAAACTATGAAAACTTCAACTTCAGAATCGGTCCCAAAATGCTAATACCCAGTGAAGAAAGTTCGTTCGGTTTATTTGATTTTTTTATTTAAACAAAAAAAACATAGATTATAACAATAATTAATCAAATATGTATTCTCCGTTATTATTTTCGACCTTCACCCAACGTTCGACTATTTGTTGATGCCGTTCCGCCAAAAAATCGCCCGATCTGGTGTCGAAAAGTTGTTGAACCAGGTTTTGAGGTCCTCTTCATCATCGAAGGTAGTGCCTCTCATATGGTTTGACATAGAACGTAAAAGGTGGTAATCGGTTGGTGTAAGGTCCCGAGAGTACGGCGGGTGCTGTAGAACTTCCCATTCCAGCTCTTGAAGAGCGGCTTTGACAACTTGTGCAACATGCGGCCTAGCGTTGTCGTGAAGTGGAATGAATTGACCTTGTCGATCGGGTCTTTTCTGTTGAATAGCCTCATTCACATGATGCAATTGGGCAATGTAGAGGTCCTTGTTGACCTTGGCCTTCTTTCTAGCATTTACCAGTACAGCACACCTTTGCAATCCCAAAAATGCAGATCATAGCCTTTTGTGGGTGAAGATCTTGCTTTGTTCTTGGCTTCGGCGTATCTGCTGGAGCCATCCAACACTTTTCTTTGCTTCGTATAGACACCATTTTTCATCTCCTGTAACGATTCGGTATAAAAATCGTAGTTTATGGTCCCGTGTTGATTGATAGTGTGAGAGATGTTAAGCAGCGATTTGGAGTCGATTTTCTTTGTTGATTTCACTTAGATCGTGAGGCACACAATCTCTGAAGATGGTTGGAGATGGTCACAGCACTACATTTCCTTTTTTTGGCCAACTTACGGGTTGTTTGGCGACCATCTTCCTTCAACAGGGCCTTTTGATGTTCCTCATCGAATTCTGATGGTCGTCCGCTTCGAAGCGTGTCTTCAAGGTCCAAGTCGCCGTTTTTGAACTTTGCAAATCATTTTTGTGCTGCTCGCTCCCCTATGACACCTTTTTCATACACGTTGCATATGTCCCGAGCTGCTGCGGCTGCTTTTTGACCTCGATGAAAAGGAAGAAAGTAGATGTCAAAAATGTTGATTTTTGCCTCCTGGATATTCCATTTTCAAGCCTGAAAAAAATAAAAAACAGAAAATTACGTTTTTTCAAAAACAAATAACACAAGTTTGTAGCGCAGAACAAGTGCTATTTAGGGAATATGAACACTTTACCGTATAACAACAAAATCCGTTATGAAACAAAGGGATACAAAGACCCGAACGAACTTTCTTTACAACCCAATAGGTTAAGGTCTCTTTCCAATCCACACATGATGGATAGAAAAATAACAGGTTTTTTATTGTGTGAAATCTGTAGTTCCAAACCAGCACTTTTTCAGAAATACCATATTTTATTGAAATATAAATTAAAATATCTATTATTTTTCATAGTTTTTTATTATTATATACATTAATTAATATATTTTCACTTGTAAAACATGGTGATTTCCATTATATTTGATGATATGGGGATTTAAGGGAAGATGCGTGAGCGGATCGTATTACGTGCGCAGTGGACGGCAGCCTCCTACTTACGTGAACAAAGGCGCGCAGGACCGGAAAGGGATAAAGACCACAGTATAAACTTTAGTTGCATTCTCATACAGAATATATGGACCTAACAGGTGAAAAGATAATAGCAGGGTTTTAAATTGACATCTTGAATGAGCATTAAAAATGGAAAAATGTCATAATATCGGTAAATAATATTTACACATTTGATCTTTTATACAAGTGTCATTCCAAAAGTTTTTTGAAATCACTTATTTTTATTAAAGCTGCAACTTTAAAATTTTCAGCGTTTCTCAAAGTATTCACCCGTATCAATTATGCATGAATTCATCCGTGAAAACCAATTATCGAAGAACTTACATCAGTCATCTTCAGGGATGGAATTTATGGCATTGATGAAGGTTTTCAGTGCTTCATCATCAGCGTCAAATTTTACCCCTTTGAAAAAACCTCTTAACTTTTGGAAATAAAAAAGTCACAAGGTGCTAGTTCTGGTGAATATGGTGGATGAGTGACTAATTGGACACCAGAATTGGCTAAAATTATGATGTTTGGGCTGAGATGTGCGGTCTTGCTTTGTCATGGCGAAGAAGGACTCCTCCAAGATGAGTCTTGGTATGCTTTGCTTGATTTTTCAAATACCACTGGAAGGCATTTTGTAGTATACTAGTCCCTATTAACTCTTTTTCGATATTCAAACTTTACACTATAAATTGAACCACTTTTTTTATTTAAAAAAAACAAGCGACCATTGTTTTACAACATTTCGATTACATCATACCTATAGGATGTAAATTGTTATTTTCAAAATTTATTACACTCATTCTAGGATCATCATTGTCAAAAATTATTTAAAAAACATATATACATGTGAAAATATAATTTTAAAAGTGAACAATAAAAATATCAGGTATTAATATTAAAAATAAATTAAGCCTATCCACCACTAACATGAGCGTGCTTTAGATGGTAAAGCGCCATCTAGTGGAACAGAAATCAACTGAAAGTTGATTTTAACCTGTTTTTTGATATTTGGTCAACCCATTTTCTTGAAAATCAAGAAAAGCCAAACCGAACCTTCGGAAATTACTAAGGTTGAGCTGTTAAAATAACCATGATTCATACGCTGACTTTTCATTGCCCCTTGTTTTGAAGATATGCGGCGGTAATAAAAGAATTACCCCGAAGATAATTTATAAGGATGGAATCCAGTAACAAGTTTTGTCCATTTCTACCAATGGTCTATTTTACGTTCTGCGACTTCATGGGAAAATATGGCTGTCACCTGGTGCTCTATTCCCTCATCTCTAAGGAAACCTTTAACTCCAAAATGTAGTGTATTCTGTCCAACCTTTCAATTCTGATGGCCTTTCCTTTCAACAACAACAACAACAAAATGTTTTATTAGGGTCCATTTGCCCTGTATGGATTCGCGCCATAAAACAACAAAATACAATTTTTTTTATCCCTTTCCCCATGAGCCTTTGTTTGAAAAGAGATTTATTTACACTTCTGTTCTAAAACTTTCCTCACTACCTCTTTTGTCATGAGTCTAATTACAATTGACATGTAGGAATTATAGAGTTCTATTGCTATATTATTTTCTGAGATAGTTCTTAGCGTCTTCAGTGGTTGCTAAATCCAGAATGTATTTTTAAGTTTTTTTCTCTTTCTCCTCCTAAATATTTGCATTTTATGTATAATGGTAGATTTCACCAGATTCATATTTCCACAAATCCTGTAGTGAATGTTTTCTTTTTTGATGATAAGAATATGACTTTATCTATCCAGAGTTGAAGTAATTCTAGTCCGTTCAATGAAGACTATTATCTTCCATGACAATTCCATGACAAGTATCTGGCATAAATGAATTACAGATAAGTTTATAGTTTGAAAAATTTTCGAATTGTCGAGTCTAACGAAGTCTTTTGAAAAGCTGTTCTATTTTGTTTTCATAATAATGTATCATAGTTCGGTGGGAGATTCAGCCATGACTGACTACAACAGTTGATTATATCATTAAGCGATTTTGTATAATCCTATTGAGGTTTTTGACAATTGATGTACTTCTTTCGGTCTGTTCCAGCATAATTTTGGTAGTCTGTACTCGTCCATTTCCAGTATTCTCATGTAGTCTTTAAATTGGTAATTTATGGCGGTAGCAGTAAGGTGTTTCTTCCAATTTCCAATGGTTAGTATGTGCCCTGGGATATATCTAGGTAAATCAAGAACGTTTTTATAAATCAGGTTTGAAGTGTGCTCTATAATTTTCCCCATTATCGCAGCCCACACAAATAGTTTGAATGCAACTTCTATCGAATGGATTTTTCTCTTTTTAGAAAACCAATGTTGAGTTTAGTGCGGTATATGCCTTTGCTCTGAAAACTAGTGCAGCTTGTCTGGTACTGTGTGTGTTTGTATAGGGGAAGCCCAGATATGTTATTCTAGGGGTGACAGTCAACGGAGTGCCTCCCCAGAACCAGTTTCATTTCTTGCTGGTCTTCCACCATTTCTGAACACCATTATTTTTGACTTTTTTTTCATTTAAAACTAATTTAATTTTCTTCAGATAAGTTATAAGTAAATTTATTTTGCTTTGCAAATTGATTTTTGATTTTCCTATTATTGCTATGTCATCTGCATACATGAGAAGATGGATGAAGCCGAAGTCTGGAAGATAGAATCTTGTAAGTGAAGAATTACTTTAATTTTCAATTAGATCAGATATATCTATATATATAAAAATGAATGTTTGTATGTTTGTTTGTCTTTGTCTGTATGACTCCTATACAAATTCGCAGTAGATCACTAATTCAAACCAAAATTTCCATACATAGTAAAAAATAACGAGGATGACGATAGTCCTATTTTTAAAATATATTATAAATCATTTATTAAAACTATATATCAAATTATTCAACTTATCTCACGAGCAGCGCCCTCTAGAACACTCAGTGCGGGCGATGGCGGCGCGCGACGAATTGGCTGGCCGGCGCAGCACGTGAGCTTCCCTGCCCCTCCCCCCCCCACCCCCCCCCCCCCCCCCCCCCCACCCGCCGAGTAAATGAGATCTCCCGGCTGACGGCCGGTTGAGCTCACGAGCAGCGCCCTCTAGAACGCGTTGACGATTTTGACGGCGCGGGGCGCTCCCAGTTGGACAGTTGCGCGGGGGCAGAGTGACCTCGCGGGTGCCCTCCGGAACTACGTCCATCTTCCATATGTAATATACATTTAATCGTGTAAAACCCGGGCGTTGCCCGGGTCATTCGTCTACAAATTCGCAGTAGTTCACTAATTCAAACCAAAATTTCCATACATAGGTAAAAGAATACTGGGAAGACGATAGGCTATTTTAAAAATTTTGCTGTATCATGTTTGATTATCAGATACAAAATTATATCGGGAAAAATTCCAAAAAACAGAGACCACGGGCGAAACAGGGTACATTTAATAGGGTAAAACCCGGGCGTTGCCCGGGTCATTCGGCTAGTAAGTTATAAATAGTAGAGGTGACAGTGGCTCTCCTTGTAAAACTCCGGAATCAATTTTTACGTTGTTTAAGTATTCACCTTTCCATCTAACTGAGATTTTTGCTGCCTCATAATAACTTTTTATTATTGATATAAACCTTAGCTGATTACCATTTTTTGTAATTTATTCCAGATTATTTCGTGAGGAACTGTGTCGAACGCCTTGGTCAAATTAAAAAAAACGTATAGTTTACCTCGTTTCTTTCTTAAATTTATTTATGCTTATGAGGTGATACAGCAGCGTATTTACAATTAGAGAGGAGACAAAATGAATTAAATCTAGAAAAAAGAAGTGAGGACATATCGGTCATTAAAATTTGAGAGGCATGTCCAGTAGCTGCTGTATTGTCGGTGAGGTCAGACGTACGGACCTCTGTGGTGTTGATCTCTTGGCGGAACGACTTGGAAGTCGGACTCGGGCCCCCCCACTGCGGCAAAGTAAAAATATAATCTAGACATGAGCGGTTTTTTCGGAATTCTGCTTGGTTTTCTCCTATATATTGTCTTTTCTCAATCCAATTATTGAGTCTGTTTCTCAGAATTGAGGTAAATAATTTGGACATATTGCTGCATAGTGAAATTCCTCTGTAGTTAGATGGATTATTTCTGTTACCGTTTTTTGAGATTTTTTGGTCCCAGAGGCTTCCTTAGAAATCAAGAAATGGGTATTTACGCATATTTGGCCTTAAATATCCAATTCTTTATTTCTCAGGAAGCCTCTGGGACCAAAACATATTTTTGGTCGCAGTGGTTACAGCTTACTCCACGCTGACGAGCGCCAACAGCGCGAAACGCGTTCTTGGATGGCTTTTCTTGATTTATCAAGAAATTGGTTTGGCCAAATATCACGGAGCAAGGTAAAGAAACGTTTAGTTTATTTTTGCTCGACTAGATGGCGCTCTGCCATCTAAAAAGCACATGTGCTCGTGGTCAGGAGATGCCTTCTTTATTTTTAATATGAATATATATATATATTCTGAAAATAGATGGAGCGCTCCAGAAAGATTTGGAATCTCTAGAATTTTTTATTTTGTCCATTTTGTATTTATTAAATTTATCCCATTTTGTTTTTAGAAATATTTGGATTTCTTCCTATCTTCTATGTATTTTTTCCGGTCCTGTTCTTCGGCTGAATTAGTATATTTCTTTAAAGATTAGTTGTATTTTTCATTACTTTCTCTTTCTTCCAAATGTATTTGTTGTTTGAGCAACAAATTATTCCAGTCTTGGTAAAATCTGATCCTTCAAAGTTAACAGAGTCTAGTCATCAATGAAGATTTAAAAATAATTATTTCCACCTTTCCAACTAACAGGCAAAGGGCCACAAATTTCTTTATGAATTATATAAAGTGGTGATTGGCTCTTTATTCCCTATCTCTAGAAAAACATGTTTCAATGAGCTCACCTCAATGCCGTTGGTACAATTAATGTCATGGGGGCAGTTATTGATAATTCATCCATGGAGTAATTATTACCTATTCATTCATTTTATTGCATCAAACTTTATATGTCTTAATCCTAAATGCCATAATCAAGCCATTTTTTATTAAAAGCTTTATTTAACTTGCCTCCGTGTCTGTCTGTCTGGATGTCTGTCGCCAAATCTTGTAATCAATTTTTAATATACTTATAGGACACCTAGAAATATGAAATTTGGTACACATGTACAAACCTGATGACAATGCTAGCTGACCAATATTCAGACTTCTGGGTTGTCAGGTTGGTCAAGAACGGACAAATTTCCAAATTTCCTTTCAAATTTTGTATATTTATTTTTAATATGCTTCCAGACCATATACAATAATGAAATTCACAATACTCGCTCAGTCCAATTAACAATGGAAGTGTACTAATTTACAGACTTCTGGGTGGTCGGGAAGGCGGGAAAAGAACCATTATCTATATTTCTTTTTTAATATTATGTGTTGCATTATATCTACTCGGAAAATGCTGGAGGTTGCGAAAGGGTTTTTTCAATAAATGTTCAAGACATGGAAGGAATTAGAAATCCAAATATTCAGATTCCTATCTAAAACGTCCTTGGAATTACAAGCAAATAAATGATAAAAGCCAACAAATATATTAATTTTATCTGTTTTAATTTAGTCATCTTATTCCAATATCATCACGCATATATTTATATTCATTATATATATATATATTGGTGTGCGCAACAATATACCACCATACATTTCACGCCATCTTTTTAAATAGTTCCCCTTTTTCAATTAGTATGTTGTTACACTTTTAACTATTTAATCAATTGTTTAATTATAATTCAAATTTTATATGTAGCAATTATCCCCTAACAATAATCCATTGGGTTGTCTCTAACTTTGTAATATAATTCAATAAATTTAGGGTTCCCAAAAGCAAAGAGACGCAGTTCTGTTAGTAACGGATTTTGCTTACGTCACTTCCGACCTCCCACGAGGAATTGACCAATCTGCTGCGAGCAGGCTTGCAGCTATTTAAGTTCAACGTCGTCTCAGTGATAAGGCTTTTTTTTTTTTGG
Organism: Cordylochernes scorpioides; assembly: GCA_030710605.1. NCBI lineage: Eukaryota > Metazoa > Arthropoda > Arachnida > Pseudoscorpiones > Chernetidae > Cordylochernes > Cordylochernes scorpioides. The sequence continues at coordinate 171,908,524 of CP092863.1, read as the reverse complement.
ACTGGCATATATACGACTAAAAATAGCGTGAATAATTAATTATAAAAAACACTCTAAAAATATATTTTTTATTTAAAATGCACTAAAAATAACAAAATAAATATTTCTGCAGTATTGCTTTTTTTTTTGAAGGTACCATTTAACAAATAGATTAATAGAATTAGAAATAAAAGCGGTGGGGTACAATAATAATAAATTTGAGATCAATGTGATTTCATATGAAGCAAATGATTAGAAAGATTATGCCTTTCATTAAATTTATACCTATTTGCTGCATAAATGATTATCATCCCCCACCGCTTTTATTTCTAATTCTATTAATCTATTTGTTAAATGGTACCTTCAGAAAAAAAGCAATACTTCAGAAATATTTATTTTGTTATTTTTAGTGCATCTACTTATATATTTGCCTTATTCTGTCTGTTTGTTTGTCTGTTTGTCTGAAGCTCACGGATAGAATGCTAGCTCATTGGCTGCAAGGGAACACGTGTCCTTCCTGCCCCCCTCTAGACAACCCTGTTATTCAAAAACCATACAGTTATTTGCAGAATTGTATATATAACTCGCAAGCAGCGCCGCCAGACGGTGATAGGCTTAAGCTTGCTGCTCCACCCCTGTTGACCTTGGGTCGTCGTGTGAGTCACAGCATGATGCAACAAAAAACACTCTCTCTGGGGATTGCGGCGTCAACAACCTGTAAGTTTGTGCCTCTCTCATAAACCTGTCTATACAGACCACCCTGTCTATAGCGACCACTCTAGACAACCCTGTTATCAGCTGTGTGATACATCCACCTGTCTATACAGACCACCCTGTTAATAGCGACCACCCAAGTCAACGTTTTTAGAATATATTCGCACTCGGGTAAACCCCGGGCGTTGCCCGGGCCATTCGTCTAGTTTTAAATAAAAGCTTTTCTTTAAAAAGTGTTTTTTATAATTAATTTATTTTAGCAGAGGTTTTTTGAATAGAAGAATTAAGCTTCTTCATCTTATAGCTGTTTAAAGTCTCTTTGGTTTTGATCACGAGGCAAGAGTTTGTAAATTTTAGCATTTTGGATTATAGCATAGACAGTAAATTGTGGCAATACTGTTTGATAATTCAAAAGTAAACTCCTTTGAAATTACCTTGTATACCGAGTGAACGTTGTCTGACAGTTCTGGACATATAGAAAATCAATATACCTGTTTGTTCTTCCATATATTGTTTTAAAAAATCACGATATTTACAGGATGCCTGAAAGGACGTTGAGGTACATCTTGCACCATTCTGATGAGGGCTAATAGCCCGAGATACGTAGGTTGTTAGCTTTTTTGTTTAATCAAAAATGAATATTTGGGCCAATTCTGGAGAAATATTAATATCACCGATTAGTTGATTTTATTCCGTCAGTTGGCGCAAGCTATCAGTAGCTGAAAGTTAATTAGAAGTAGCCTTTTTTAATAAAAATATTTTTTCTTTCATAAATGTTCTTTAGACCCCATACTAGTTTAGATCGACCCTTTGCGTTCAATAACGTAGAGTAAAATCATGTTGTAATTTTTTTGTTGCGAAAAATTCCTAAAGTTAGGGGTGTACAGAGAATATTCTTTATGCTATTTCTTCTAATAAGCGAAAAGCGATAAACTAAACATGAGGGGTAAAATTGTGCGAACCAGTATTATTCGAGAGTTTATAACACTTTGGTCTGCACGACATAATATAAGATGTGCGCAAATGACAAACAAAAATATAACTGGTATTCATTGATAGATAATATAATACAGGGCAGCTTATATAACACATGAGGTAACTGCCTTCTATCTTGTATTAGGTCACAATCCTTGCTCAATGTGGCGCTCTTCATTCTTAAACACCGCCTGCTGATGATAAATGACAGATTGGCCATCATTATATAACATATCTGTTGAAATTAATGAAAGGTGCGGTCTGATTGAAGCCTTCAACATGGCCAATGTGGTAAGCCGGCTTCGATAAACACGCGACTTAATGTACCCCCATAGCCAAAAATCGCAAGGTGTCAAGTCTGGTGATCTTGGAGGCCACTGGTGTATAAAGTGGCGACATATCACACGATCTTCACCGAACATATCCTTCAGCAATTGTTTGGCACCGCGGGAGATATAAGGAGGTCCTCCATCTTGCATGAATGTTATTTCGCATAGTGCTTGTCTGTCCTGCAATATGGGAATAACCTTTTCTCTCAAAAGTTGAAGATAACGTTCACCAGTTACAGAAACGAGTTTAAAGTTTTTTCCATTGATTTCTTCAAATAAAAATAGCAAAATAATAAAAGAAGAAGTGAATCCACGCCAAACTGTAACTCTGGACTAATGAAGTGGCATTTCTGTGAAAACCCTAGGATTTTCTGTTGCCCAAATGCGCCTGTTTTCAGTGTCAACTAAACAACTTTTAGAGAGAAAAGTGAGCTTGATCTGTCCACAGAACATTCGACTGCCAGTTTTCATCAATATCAATTTGTCGGAAAACCCATGGATCGAATTCTTGACGCTTCTCAAAATCACCGACTTTTAGCTCTTGAAATCTTTGGATTTTGTACGGGTATTTTATAAGAAAAATTCTTAGTGCTCTCCAAACTGTTCGAACGAAATCCCCGTTTGTCGAGAAACTTGTCGAGCACTTACTTCTCTATACGTGGATAACGTTTTAATAGCTTCAACATTCTGCGAAACCGTAACAGCCACTGACTTGCATGTCGATGGTCTTCCACTCCGAGGTTTTGTTTCCAGAGATCCAGTGTTCTCAAAAATTTTTTATCATTCTCGTTAGAGGGTAGCAACTTATGGGTCCTTTACCGCTTCGAATTCCTTTTACGAATATACCTTATACATAATCGTTATACCTTTACGAAACGCTCGTAAACTTCAGTGGCAGATTCTGAATTGCAATAAATATTTTCACCAAGAGTAATTTATCCTATAGTGACGGTATTCCAGGGTAAAATAAATTATCAGAAATAGATTAATATTTTTCAAATGAATTTAAATAAATATGATCGATACTGAGAGAGAGAGAGAGTTGAATTAAAAATTAGAAATTTATTATCTTTCAAATTTAAATCGCTGAGAGGATTCCAGCAAACCGTATATAAAATATATATATATTTTTTTGCTACATGTTTCAATTTGTATTTACCTATATTACATATATTGGATTGCAAAATCGTCATCTAAATCTTCTACTTTAGTGAAATCATGTTTTATTAATTATCATTTGATATTATTAGGGTTCTTTCCTGGTATTCAAAAGGAAAAATAAGTGTCGATAAGTTATATTTTGTAAAGTTGTGCAAGACTTTTGTATTTAGCGGAGTATTTATTTTTATTTTTTATTTTATTTTTATTTTTCCGTTCTCCATTACTCTTCATGTTTCACCTTTCCATACCTCATCTCAAAGTTAGAAATGTCGCTATTTCTCTTTGAAAATAAATTTCGATTTTTAAAAGAAACATTCGCGGTATAATTTTAATTTTCGTTTTACAATCATCAGCCGCGTTATATTGTATTTAGCGGAGTGACAAATTTCAAAATTTTATTACATATTTAGGCAAATATTTCTTGAAATGTTCAGTCGTTTATGCTTCGGGCAAATACGTCTATAAATGGGTTTCACTGAGTTTTGTCAAATATTGTAGGATCATATGCGAAATAAACCGAATTTGGAATTATGTCGTTATAAGATAATTCTATATTTAAGAGGTTGAAGCTTAATCGGTTCTTCTGGAATAATTTATATCGCGTGGAGTTTCCTGCCGGATATTGCATAAAGGCATGTGTAGCACAAACATTTATTAATGAAGATGACGACTAGAGGAATTATCAGACCCTCCCATTAGCAAAGCCATTTTAATTGTTTTAATCTAATTTATTTTTCTATTACATCATTTTTATTACCTCGTACCCCGTGACAATTATTTTTCTCTTTGATTTTATTTCCAAAAATCAGTAAAATCGACTTCTAAAATCATATTTATTACTAAGCAGATATTTTCATCAATTTACCTATGTTTATATCGATAATAATATTTTATGAAAATGCGGCACAGTATCGAATATATATAATGGAATTGTTTTTTTTTTAATTTCAGAGATGAGAATTGGGAAGTTGGGGTCAGGGGTGTAGCAATATATGACGGGGTGAGATAGTATACATCTAACCTCTCTGTGTTATGTACCTAGATATCACCTGGAGCCCTTTCCATGTCTAGTTAACATTTAGGTAAATGTCTTTCTTTAAGGTCCCTTCTTAAGTCACCGAGTTCCTTTTTCAAACTTGGAAATTATGCGGTATATAAATGATTACAACTCCTCTGGAAAAGAGTAAAAAATTATCACTCTATATTTGGGAGGGCTCTCATTATTTCGGCTTAGATTATTTCTAACAACAATGTGGGAGGGCGCCATTACAGTAAATAAGCATTTAATTATTTCTTTAATGTAATTTGAAGTGTAGGTCTGATTCCATTTTAGATTGCCCGGAGTCCCTATGCAATATGGAAATGAATAGATCTGTGAGATAGATATGTAGGGTTCAGAGATATATCGATATTGGAGTCAAAGTACATAAAAGTAGATGAGAAAGTGATTTTACAGACAATGACATATGTTGTAAAGGTTGTCAAAAATATGTTGCAAGCAAATTACTGAAATGCCCTATTGTACATGCTTTTATCACTTGATGATGTTCCCCTTAATTATCTTGGCTTGCACCGAAAGATGCATTGCCTGTCTGAACAGAACTTCCAATGCTATGAAGACATTCAAATCTAAGTTATCGATAAAGGAATCATAGAAACAATAAAACATTCCCATAAGCGACCCAACTGATGATTTCTAAATCCATGACCCATCTGAAAACCTATCTGAGCAACCACCTAGGTAAATGACATGAACTTATCTAATTCCGGCTCCACAGAGAGACCACCTACGGGAAAAACTAGCGTTAAATAAGATTCTGGGCAATCCTTCATGGAATGTTTTACAGTTGTCAACAGTTAGGACAATATACTTTGAAGTGTTCATAATCTCTCCTTTTCTTCAGTAGTTTTCAAGCTAACAAAATAGTTTTAAGAGCAACTTTCAGAATATCTTCAGTATAAAAATTGTCTTATACAATAATATTGGTTCTGGCCTTATGTGAGAATACATAGAAAGATATAGGAAGGTAAACGTCCAAAGACGAATATAGACCAATGATATCAATATCTATATGTGCTGCTAAATGTCCGAGATTACACTCTATGACTGACAAACTTTGGACCACAGCTGTCACATTATTGTGACGTGATGATTATGAGAGTCATGTCAAAACATAATAAATCATAACTAACAATCGGTGTTGCTAATGAACATTCTTATCTAACTTGACGTAAAATTTGTTCATCAAAATATTGTCCAGAATAAAGAGAATTAACCCAGTGTCACCGAGAAAGATTTGACATTTGAAATATCTGAAGAAGACTGGTTTTACTTGAATTCTCAACGACAACAATATCATATCGAGGCACAGATCTTATACGCAAAATATTATTAGACAAGCTTGATGCCTCAAGTTGTCATTGAAGATATTTCCCATTTTAGATCGGCGCCTAGGACGTTTAGGAATGAATTTTCATTTTTACTCAAGAAGATATAATTCTGCCCAAAATGCTTTTTTCAATGCTATTTTTGTGGACTAGTTTCTCAGCGAATCATATTAAACTATTGTCAATTTTAAAAATAGTTTAAATGGATGAGTTCATCTTCTAGGAGATTCTCCAGAAATGCCGCTTCGATGCCGGGACTCCAGATTGGAAGATAATGTCTCAAGTAAAATTCGAGTTTCGCTCAAAGTTGTCTACAACGGCACCTTCTGTTCCTCTACCATCTCAGTCCTTGTCTCCGGTCTCAGATTTCTTAAGAAAAACTCTGACGCTCCAAATCATATCTGATAATCACGGTAGCAGCTAACAAAGTCAACGAAACTTTAAATGCTTTTATACCTAAGTCAATAGTATTGTGATTTTAAGAAATTATTTTAACTATTTAGTTAGAGTTTCTCCCAAATGCATTGTGTTTCAAAATTTAATAACTAACATTGAAATAATCGAGATTTTTTACCAAGTATAAAATTCTAAATTATAACAGCTTTTTTAAAATATATTTTTATCAACAAATTGTAAATAATCACATTTAACTCTGTTTAATTTCTTTTTGATTTCTAAAACAATTGAATAAGAATGTCAATAAAATATATTTGATTGTCCACACAAAGAAAATTGTATAAATTATGAACAAAAACCTTAATGAGCCATAATCTCGAGTACAAACTTTTGATTATAAATAGCTTCTTGGTATTCAAACTTTTTTTAAAATTTAGATATTTATAGGCACTTTATATATACGTATAAGAGGGTGCGAACTCTTTAATAAAACACCTTATATTTATATCATGATTATAAACATCCAGTATGAGTTTTGGGGGTTGAGATGTAGATATTTTATCGAACACGCCATTAAGTTAAAACATCACATTGAGGAATATATTAGGTTTGAGATTATGTCAAAAATCTGTGAAGGTTGTGTGTGTGTATTTCATGTAGAATATGGATAGGAAATGTGAGAAGATAATCGTCATTTGAAACTACAGAAAGAACATTAAAGATGGCAAACCCCACTTATCGGGATACATATCATTTGAAAGTTTAATCACATATTATTCCTGAATAAGGTGTCCGAATACCTCTTCTTGAATCAGAAATACAAGACTTATACATTTATCTGATCCCAACAGCGGGGTGCCAAAAGGAATCCATAAAGACAAAGAAAGTTCTGAATATAGATAAAATATAAAATTATTTATCCAAGATGTTTTAGATGAGGTTTAACAAAGTAAAGATACTACACTGGTTAAATACAGCATATGAATTAACTGATTTATATTTGTAGGTATAAATGTAATGGTGAAAATAATCCACTCGATATTGGTCAGCCAAATAGTTGTCAAATAAAACAACTGACCAATGGTAGAACAGAATGGAGAGAATTTAGCGACGGCCAATAACTCCTGTATATATCTGATCACTAAGAAGAAAATAAATAATCAAATATTAATATAGCTATTATATTTACTTGTATCATAGGGGAAAATGCGTTTTTTTTTTTCAATATTATCAATAATTAGTTTTTAGCATAAGGTAAAAACGTGCAATCTACAAGTATATGCATAGAATAAAATAATTAAGCATCGAAATTTCTTTTTTTTTTCAAATAAAATGAACTTTCTACTGCCCTGGCAGCGATGAAAAATATTGGAATCAGTCCTGGCTCATCTGAGGACAACCCTCCCAGACATTATTCCAATTTCATTCACCAGACCGCTTTTCTAGTATAGGACAATTCTGATAATATAGGCGACATTGAAGGGTGGTTTATCATGGTATTTATGTGAACACACACTGAGGACAATATACTGTGAAATATTTATAATTTATTTTTACACTTAAATACAGAGATTTACACGCCAATAAGGTTTATTGAGAGTTTTGTCAACATTGGTGCTCTCTCCCCGTCGCTCATTGGCCGTCACAACCTCATTAAAAATATTCAAACACATTTCGCCAATGAATTTAAAAAGTTTTTGAAAAATCATATATCTGTATATTTGTTTTAATATTTTGTGGTGGCTGAAATTGGCCGTATAACAATATATAGAATTTGTTGCTGAAACAAGCGGATATGCGTTACGTTAGGAAGAATCGACGGAATCAAACAATCTGCCATGATCTTTGGATATTTTAGATTCCAGAAATTTTAAAAAGTGATATATTCACAACTTCCTTGGTCACCCTCTTAATACTTACCAAGACAAAATCTACTATGTTAATTGGATGTCAGAACAAAAAAAGGTCCTCGGTAAAGAGCTTAGAAGCTGGTATCAATGCTAATCTAAACATTGACTAATACAAGGTTGGGTCAATAAGTTATGCCCAATCTTCAATAATATTTTATTCACAAACCATAAAGATGAAACTTTGTATATATGAATACCTAACTATTAGCTACATATCAGCATCATTCAATATATCCACCTTCCCTCTGTACACATTTGGTCCAGCGTTCTTTCCAACTCACAAAATCACTCTGGTAAAATGCTACATCTTGCTTTCTGAACAATCCTCTAACCTTATGTAGTAACATTTCATCATTTTCAAATGTTCTAACGTGTAGAAAATTATTTAATTTACCTAATAGGTAGAGGTCGAAAGGAGCCAGGTCGGGACTGTAAGCTGGGTAAGGCCTCAAAGTTCCCCCATATATGGAAATTTAAGACAACGTCTGTTGCGCGGTGTGAGGTCATGCATTTTCGAGATGAAATTTGATTAGGCAGTCTTTTAAGCTTTGCCTTTTTGTTTTAATCAATTGATATGTTGTCGTTGTCCGGTTATTCTTGACAATTTCCTTAAAATGAGCCAAATGTTGGTCTGTTGTGACAGTTGAAGGTTTACCTGGCCTCTCTTTTTCATCAAGATCTAAATCACCTTTCTGGAAGCGCTGAAGCTATCTCTGTATAGTTCTTCTATCCAATGTATCGTTTCCATATACTGGTTGACGTTTTGAGTGAATATTTATGGCTAAAATGTCACCGCACTTGAAGAGGATCTCGGTTATCGACCGTTGTCGCATTCTTGTGTTCACATTAGGCTCTCTGAGGAAATTTACTGGGCAATCGTCACCTTTGAAATTGCCACCAACCGAGGAGTTTATAAGGTGGTGTCGAAAAATCGAACTATCTCAAAAGAAACGTGTGAATATGCGGATAGGTTTTGACAGACTGCCGAATGCTGCCTCCATCAACCCAGCAGAATCGGAATCTATGGAGGACCTCATTAGACGTATCGTCCGAGAAGAAATCCACCATGCATTGAATCCCGACCCAGCCACTCTCAAACCATCTTCCCTGGATCTAATTATCCGAGAGGAAGTTGAAAGGAACCTGTCTGCAATTTCGCAGCCCGTTCAAAGGCCAATGCCACGACAGCAGTACTCTAACCGACCCCAAATATTCAAACAGACGCCACGACAGCAGTTGCTGAACCAAAGACCACCGGTACCCAACCAGACACCACCACAGAGAAGAACTGATGAATGGAGGACACATGAAAACGTTCCAATATGTTTCCATTGCGGTCGCCCGGGACATGTAGCCCGATATTGCCGAGACAGAAGGCGTGTTTTCGAGGAAGTCAGGGTAAGAAGGCCGGCCTACTCCAATAATTACAACACCTGGTTCAACCAAAATGCCGAAGAAGTTGAGTTTGTTGATCGCCGCTTTCGAAACCCGTCGCCCTATCCTGCCCGTGGAAGATCCCCCTCAAGACGAAACGCAACGCCGTCGCCCTCTCGCCGATCCAGTCAATCTCCTCGCCGCCTTAGCCAGGGAAACTAAGAAGAGCGACCGAGACTGGAGGTAAGGCCGCTGACGAAAGTAGAAATCCTCCCCCTATTATAACTGAGAACATGAAACGGAACTACGTTGTTATCACCATAAATGGACAGAATGTTGAGGCCTTAGTCGATTCTGGAGCCGAATATTCCGTAATCTCGGAAAGTTTTCGCCGATATTTGAAATTTCCGTTCTTTGCAGAAAAAGGGCCTGTACTGAGAGTCGCCAATAGGAAACACATCGAAACTCTGGGACGCTGCAACTTAAAAGTGTCAATTGAAGAACTTGAGATTTATTTTACTTTTTGTTGTCTTCTCTGAATGTAGCCATCACATAATACTTGGTCTTGATTTCTTTCGAGCCACAAGTGCAGTGATTGATTGTGGAAAAGGTGAAATACATTTGAAGGAAAATGTGAACGACGGCCTAGAAGAAGATCTGCCTACACATGCGTTAGAAGACTGTTTTGTTCCAGCTCGCTCAATTAAGAAAATCACGGTTATTAACGAAGAGATTTGAGGCGGTAAAGATCTAATGATAGAAGGAAGCAAAGATCTCATATTTAAAAAAGAATTGGTCATACCATCATCCATAATTAACTTCCATCACGGCAGAGGGGAGATATGGATAACTAATGGGACTTCTCAGAATCAAATAATCCCAGCTGGTATGCTTGTAGGATACTTGAGGAAATTGGAAGTAGCGGAATCTACAGTGTTGACACTGCTGAAGACGAGAAATTTCAATCAAACATTAAGAATGAAGATAGACGCCAACAAATCTTATCTCTGGTAGACGAGAGATTAAACGAAGAACAAAAGTCAATGATTGCAGAATGTCTAGAAAAGTACTCGGAGGTTTTTGATTTTGAGAGAAAATCATTCAGTACAACCTCCAATGTGAAACATAAAATCGACACCTCAGACAGCCGTCCTATTAAACAACGACCATACCGGGTGTCTCCTGTCGAAAGACGAGCTATACAAACTGAAGTCGATAAAATGATAAAGATGGGAATTGTACAACCGTCCGAAAGTCCTTGGTCGTCCCCAGTAGTTTTGGTTAAAAAGAAAGATGGGTCCTGGAGATTTTGCGTATATATAGACTACCGAAAGCTTAACAAGATCACCAAAAAGGATGTGTATCCTTTACCTAGAAATGATGATGTTTTGGATAGCTTAACAGGAGCTAAATTCTTTTCCAGCATGGACCTACGTACAGGATACTGGCAGATAGAAATCGACGAGGAAGATCGGGAGAAGACAGCTTTCATCACCCCTGATGGCTTATATCCGGGTGATGCCCTTCGGTTTATGCAACGCACCGGCAACATTCGAAATAATGATGGACAAGCTACTAGCAGGATTGAAATGGACAATTTGTCTTTGTTATTTAGACGATATAATTGTTTATGCTACATCCTTTAAAGAACATATTGAACGCTTAGGGAAAGTTCTCAGATGCATCCAGCAAGCGGGCTTGTGTATTAATCATGAGAAGTGCCGTTTTGGGTCAAGAAAAATCAAAGTGTTAGGACATCTGGTTACAGAAATCGGCATTCGCCCTGATCCCGACAAATCGAAGCAATTACAAATTTCCTGACTCCAAAAACAACAACTGAAGTAAGAAGCTTCATGGGATTGTGTTCATATTACAGGCGATTTGTGAAAGATTTTGCAAATAAAGCAAAGCCGTTACACGACCTTCTGAGGAATAACGTGAAGTTCTTTTGGTCTAACGAACAAGAACAATCTTTCCAAATATTAAAATCAGCCCTAACTACCGATCCTGTGCTTGGCCATTTTAAGGAAGATGCTGAGACACTTGTACATACCGACGCGAGTGGATATGGCGTCGGAGCAGTGTTAACCCAACTGGTAGAAGGAAAAGAAAAGCCCATCGCCTATGCATCAAGAACACTTAACGCCGCAGAAAGAAATTATTCCACGACGGAGAGGGAATGCCTAGCTGTAGTTAGGGCCATTTACAAGTTCAGACCATATTTGTTTGGGAAACACTTCACCGTCGTCTCCGACCATCATTCCCTGTGTTGGCTAGCTAATGTAAAGGATCCATCGGGAAGGCTAGCCAGATGGGCCTTGCGACTTCAAGAGTTCGACATATCTATTGTGTATAAGAATGGTAAAAGAGACCAAGATGCGGATTGCCTCTCAAGAAGTCCTCTCCCCCAATCCAACGAGGATAACATACCAGAATTGTCTTCAATTACAGACATAAGAAAAAAGCAAAGAAGCGATGTCCAGACCGAAAATATAATTCAGGGAATTGATTCCAAAAGTGAAAGTGGATACAAAATAATCGACGGCATCCTCTACCGCAAAAACTACGATCCCATGGGCAAACCTTGGCTCTTAGTAGTGCCGAAACAAATTAAGGGTTGACATTTTGAGGGAAGCCCACGATGCACCAATGGCGGGACACCTGGGATTTGCAAAAACATACGACCGCGTTAGAAGAAAATATTTCTGGCCCGGCTTGCATAGATCTGTGCGACAATATGTGGCACATTGTCGAGAATGTCAACGGCGAAAAGGTTCTACCGAACGTCCACCAGGGCAACTTGTGCCAATTTCGCCGGTATCCCGACCCTTTAAGAAAATAGGGATAGATTTGCGCTGTCAGCTCGGCAAGTGTTATGTACCTAAGCTCCGATAGATGGCGGGCGCGCTAGGCGGAAAGTTTGTAAACAATAGTCGCCATCTTGAGGGGTGTAGCCGAACGCTAGCCGTTTGGGCCTCTGACATTACTTCCTTAATTTACCATTATTTTTATCCATTTAACTTAGTTTACCTCTATTTCTTTATATCCCTCAAACTTATTAACTATTTAAAGTCATCTAATAAATTATTATTTTATTCTACTCAAACGACTCGTCACCTTCATTACTGTGACAATATGATGATCAACTTCCCGATTAATCCGCCGGGTTGTCAGATCGTAACTTATTCTCAACACATCTCCCCCTTTTCTTCTAGAGGTCTAGTCTGTCTGGCGGCTTAATCACGCGTCCACTCCTGGTCTTTACTGGTTCCGATGATCTCTGGAATGTCCTCGGTTCACTGTCACAAGTAGTGTTGTCCCCAGTAGATGTGAAGCCCTGACTCATTTCAGGAGACTCCATCTCTTCATCTTCCTTGTCAATTTTTTCACCCTGTGGGTTTGGTAGTAGGTGGAATCTATTTCATCTTAAAATTCCTTTTGGAGAGTTGACTATATAAGATCTTGGACTTCCAGCGTCTTCAAGTACCACACAGGGAACTCTCAAGTCTTTCACCCATACTCTAGTTCCTTCATCCAGATGAGGCAATTCTCTTGCACGATGATGTATAACAAAATGTTTTTTTTTTTTGTGCCGTTGATATTTTTCTCTCATTTCTAGATTTTCAAGATCAGGTATTCTTGACTGGAGTTGAACTGGTGATATCGGCACAATTGTTCTGAGTTTCCTGTTCATGCATAGTTCAGCAGGATTGTACCCATTTTCCAATGGAGCGGTTCGATAATCAAGAAGAGAAGATATGGATCTCTTCCTTTCTTTAATTGGTTTTTGATATTCTTCACTATCGATTCGATGAAGCCACTGCTTTGAGGAAATCTGGGACTAGATGTTATGTGGTGAAAACCGTATTCTTTTTCAAACCTTTTGAATTCTAACCCAAACTGTGGTCCGTTATCTGATCTAACCTCTTCAGGTATTCCATGGCGAGCAAAAATTGACTTGCAATGTATAATTGTTGAATGTGTTGTTTGATCCTCCAGCAATGCCAACTCTGGGGAATCTAGAGTAATAGTCCGCAATTAGAAGATAGTATTTGCCCTTTAAGTAAAAATGGTCGATTCCCACTTTCTCCCATGGCCTTCTTGGGAAATCAGAAACAATTAATCTTCAACCTGTTCTGATAATCCAGAAAGGACCTCTGGGACGTTTGATCTCCATTTCCTAAGAGAAAATCCGGCTGAAGAAAGAAGATTATTGACTTCACGGATATGACATGTAGCTTCTTCGATTGTGTCTGCACCAGAAAGCAAGTCATCAACATAAAAATCGGTTTGTACTATTTTTGAGGTCACTGGGAAAGTTGACACCTTGTCCCTTGCAAGTTGATGTAGGGTACGCATGGCGAGATATGGCGCACAAGATAATCCATATGTCACAGTCAGCAGTCTATAATCCAATAAAGGTTCTTATGGTTTTTTTTTCTCCATAAAATTCTCTGGAAATCACAATCCCTAGAATCGATTTTTACTTGGCGATACATTTTCTCTATATTTCCTGAAAAAGCTATTGGGCGTGTTCGAAATCTTATCAGAATGTTGAAGATATCCTGTTGTAGTTTTGGTCCTACATGAAGAAAGTCATTTAGAGATTTGCCATTGCTAGTTTTGCAAGATGCATCAAAAACAACTCTCAATTTAGTGGTAGTGCTTTGCTCCTTAAAAACACAATGATGAGGTAAATAATAACATTGTCCTGAAGGTGTATCCAGCTCATCACTGGGAATAAGCTCCATATGATTGATTAAAAGATATTCGTCCATGAAATCACAATATTATTTTAGGATGGAGATTTTTGTAATTTTCTTTCAAGTGATAGAAATCGTTTCAGAGCCTTGATCCTAGATTCGCCAAGAGTTGGCAATGTTCTAAATGGCAGCCCAACAGAGTACCTTCCATCTTCCAGAATTTTGAGGTTATTAATATATATTTCTTCACACAAAATTTCTTCTCTGGTTAAAGATTTGGCAGAGGGTACTGACTCCAGCTCCCAGAATATTTTGAGAAAATCATATTGTTCCTCCGACGCGAGCATAGTTATATCTTGATTGGAATTTTTACCTGACAGTAATATTTTACCTGTAAGTAACCATCCCAATTTGGATCCGCACGCAGTGGGTCCAGATAAATTTTGTAATCTAGCCTTCCCGTTAAATAAGCATGGAGCAAGCTCTGCTCCGATCACTAAATCAATCTGGCTAGATTTGTCAAAATTGGGGTCAGCCAGCAGAAGATTTTTCAAATAAGGCCAATTATTCTTTTCTATAATGAAATTGGGCAATTCTGATGTGATCTTATCAATGACTATAGGAATGGCGTTGAATATTAGTTTGAGAAATGTGGGCTAAATTGGAGAAAGACCTCACCCATTGATTGTTCTACAAGTTTGTTTCCCAAACCAAAAACTGCAGTTTTAGATTCAGCAAGAGGAAGATTTAATTTATTTCGACAACTATTTGTTATAAGACACCTTTGAGAGCCTGTATCTATGAGGGCTCTACATGTTTGAAGAACCCCGTTTTCCGATATGACCTTTATAAAGCCTTAGAGAGTAATATCCGATCATGACTTTTGTTGTCTGCAAAACATGAGACACTGGCATGGGTCAATGGAGATATGTCCGCAACAGGACTTAACATTTCCGGTTTGAACTGATGCAAAAGAGTATGATGTCTCTTATTACATGATTTGCAATTTTGCATGAAGACGCATGACGATATTCTATGGTTAGATCTTAGACAGTTGTAACATAGACGATTATCTTTTACAAATGTCCATCTTTCAGGTAACATCATACCATTAAACTTAGGACATTTTAACAAAAAATATTCACCTTTACATAAGAAGCATGACTTGACTCTGCTATCTATACTAGAGCCAGAGGCAAATGTTGCTGAATGAGAATGAGTGGATTTATTCATTTTGTAGAATTGTTTTGATTTTCTTTATTCTGAAAACTCCCGAGACTTCCAGCAAATCTTTCCAGGGAAGAAATCATCTTTCATACGATGGTTATTCTTTCTCAAGCAAACTCATCTCCATTCCTTTCTTATTGAACGATCAATTTTTGATTGAATTATATGAATTAAAATCATATCTGATAATATATTACGTCCCAATCCGAGGATAGAGAGATTCTGAATGCTTTCGTTACAAGTGTCGAGGAGATCAAGTAAATCTTTAGTCGATTCTTGTTTTACATTTTTTAGATTATACAAATTTTGAATTTGTTTAAAAGCCAATTCACTTTTTTGTCGAATCTATTGACCAAGGTTTGCCAGGCAATAGGATGAGTTTCATCAGAAATATTGAACGCCCTAATAAGTCTAGCGGCATTTCCTTTTAGTGCAGAATTTAAATATTGAAGTTTTTGATAATTTCCCAGTGTTGGAATTTGATCAATAGATCTAATAAAAATTTCCTTAAAACTCAGCCGATCTGAAATATCACCACTAAAGGTGGGCAATTGAAATTTGGGAAGTTCTAATGCGTTTCACCAGAAAATGTATTTTTATTTAAATTTCCGAGCGATCTATTTATTTTTATCAAAATATAATTGATTTTAGACTTTGCCTCAAAGGATACCTTAAATTTTTCTTCAGCATTAATGCCTTTATATTTTACTAATTTCACATATTGATTATCAAAGCTAGCTTTTAAATTTAACAAGTCTTCTTTATTTTGCATAAGTGCGTATTTATCATTGCCTTCTAAATTATATTCTACATCTGCTTTTATCAATTCTAAACTTTTAATCAGAGATTCAAAAATTAAGATTTCTGTTTCCATATTTTAAAGATTAGTATTCCAAACCTTACCTTTCTTTATTTCTATGGCTTCTAAGAACTTTCTATTTCTTCTACTTCTTTCCTACTACTAATTACTTACTAATTTCTTCTAGAAAGAACGAGCTGACTCAATTCGATTTATTTCACACAACAAAAGAGAATTACACTACGATTTAATGCGATTTAGTTGTATTTATAACACAAAAGAAAACAGAAGGAAAAAAACAAAAAAATGATGATAAGTAACAATAAAAATCTATGAATATGAATTATAATCTATTCTATATATATATATAATTGAATGTCTGTATGTATGTACTCTATAGATTCAAAAACCATACATCCAATCGCCGTGATATTTTTGGAATATTATTAGGTATATCCCCGGGAAGGTTTTTGAAAAAAAATTTCTTGAATATCTTGAATATCCTTAGAATTATTTGCAGATTTGTAGATTTTACTAAATGATGATGATTATTTATCAAAAATAAGATTTTATACCTATTAATTGCCACAAGTCAAAGTTAGTTTTATCATTTATCTACAACATATATATTGGAAGAATAGATAAAATGATGATTTTGTAATGTAAAAAATTAGGAAAGACAAAATTCAGGATGACACGGCAATTTATTTGAGACAAGAATAATGATACAATTCCTAGGCAAGATAATATTCCTTTAACTTCCAATTACCGAGGGAACCAATTAATATTGATTTTATTCAACTTATCGAGTATTTTTCAAGGGACCGGGAAAAAATGTTCACTTTATCGAGAGATTCAAATTTACGAGTTTCAAATTATCAAAATATATCTTTTTTTTTATAAGTTTATAGAGAATTGTTTTAACAAATGTTCGTTAGACAAACCTTTACTCGGGTAAAACCCGGGCGAAGCCGGGTACATCCGCTAGTTAATTAATAAAATACAATAATAATAAAACAAAAAAAAAACAATGTATATGAAATAATTCAAACATTTACAAAATAATATTCACATAGGATATAGCGTGTGTTTTGTATTTAATAAATAGATATTGTGTATGGCTATGGACCTCACAGTACAGGGGCGACATTGATTCCATAATACACTGCGTGACATTGAAAATGGACCACCAAGAAAGTAGTGGCCAGAAAATTATGCAAATTTTAGGGTAGACGCGCCTAACCGAGTTATGCAAATGATGTAAAATGCGCAGCTCTCGTGCGCACATGGAGTAAGATATAAGGGAAGGAACTTGCAGAAAGGAACGTATTCATGTCGTTATTTCTTCAAGGAAAATCATTGTAGAAATTTTGTTCTTGTGTCAAAAGACACGTGTAATAACAGAGAATGCCAGGTCACCGTAAACGGAGGCAGTTCAAGCAGACAGACGCTTTTACGAGGGGCATGGTGATCGGACTGAAAAGGCAGGTTGGTCCATACGTCAAATCGCAGCTGATACACACCTTGGTGCGTCCACGGTGCAACCGACTGTGGAGAAGATGGTTGGAACAAGGAAATGTGGCAATTTATAGGAATGTCGGTGCAACCAGAGTGACGTCAGCACTTGTGGATCGGCGTATCCTTCGACAAGCAGTGGCGGCCCCACAAGCCACTTGTACCGCCATCCTGCAACATGTGGCAAGAGCACCCTAGATCATTCCATCTCGACCAGAACCATTTCCCGTCGATTGGTTGCTAATGGCTTGCACTCATGCCGTCCGCTAAGAAGACTGCCATTGACCCCACCGAATAGGCGCCAACGCTTGGAATGGTGCCGGGCTAGATCGACGTGGATGACGGAATGGCACAGGGTCGTGTTCTCAGATGAGTCGCGTTTCTGCTTGTCCATTGATAGTCGCCGTGTACGCGTGTGGCTTCGACGTGGAGAAAGGTCCAATCCGGCAGCAATTGTGGAACGCCCCACCGTGCGACAACGTGGAATGATGGTTTGGGGCGCAATCGCGTATAGTTTCCAGGTCACCTTTACTTCGTATTCAGGGAACTATGACGGCCCAACGATACGTTGATGATGTGCTGCAACCGGTGACACTCCCCTACCTTCAGGGGGTACCCAATGCCCTTTATCAGCAGGATAACGCCCGACCGCACACTGCTCGCATTAGCCAACAAGCTCTGCAAGATGTGCAGATGCTTCCCTGGCCACCGTACTCTCCTGATCTCTCACCAATCGAGCACGTCTGGGACATCATTGGACGCCGTTTCATGCCTTGCCACAGCCGCGTTCAGAAGATGAACTGTGGCAAATGGTTGAGAGGGAATGGAGAGCCATCCCTCAGGACGCCATCCGTACTCTGATTGACTCTCTACCTAGACGTGTTGCTGCGTGCATCGCCGTCCGCGGTGGTCCTACTTGCTACTAAGCCGACGCCGTTCTCGCTCTGTATTATGACTCATTTTGAAATAAAGATCACTTATTGTTCGTCCTTGTCTCTCTCTGTCTGCCGAGTTTCATCACTTTCTGGACACTATTTCTTGGTGTTCCATTTTCAAATGTCACGCAGTTTATGTAGACTATAAAAGTGAATCTCCAGGCGTGTTTCTTTGTAGTTTGAAATCAAAACGGCTTTTAAATTGCGATTGAATATCTCAATTCGAATTACCAATAGGTTTTAAAAAGATATTAGCTTAATAGTTCTATTATACAATTATATTGGTATTTTACAAGTACATTGGCATATTTGTACATGCAAACATTAATAAATACCTGTATATTCAAAACTGTTGATTATTCAATTTAATTTTTAAAATGAAATTATAAATATACACTGCGTGACATTGAAAATGGAACACCAAGAAATAGTGGCCAGAAAGTGATGAACTCGGCAGACAGAGAGAGACAGGGACGAACGATAAGTGATCTTTATTTCAAAATGAGTCATAATACAGAGCGAGAACGGCGTCGGCTTAGTAGCAAGTAGGACCACCGCGGACGGCGATGCACGCAGCAACACGTCTAGGTAGAGAGTCAATCAGAGTACGGATGGCGTCCTGAGGAATGGCTCTCCATTCCCTCTCAACCATTTGCCACAGTTCGTCTTCTGAACGCGGCTGTGGCAAGGCATGCAAACGGCGTCCAATGATGTCCCAGACGTGCTCGATTGGTGAGAGATCAGGAGAGTAGGGTGGTCAGGGAAGCATCTGTCCATCTTGCAGAGCTTGTTGGCTAATGCGAGCAGTGTGCGGTCGGGGCGTTATCCTGCTGATAAGGGCATTGGGTACCCCCTGAAGGTAGGGGAGTGTCACCGGTTCGCAGCACATCATCAACGTATCGTTGGGCCGTCATAGTTCCTGAATACGAAGTAAAGGTGACCTGGAATCATACGCGATTTGCGCCCCAAACCATCATTCCACGTTGTCCGCACGGTGGGGCGTTCCACAATTGCTGCCGGATTGGACCTTTCTCCACGTCGAAGCCACACGCGTACACGGCGACTATCACTGGACAAGCAGAAACGCGACTCATCTGAGAACATGACCCTGTGCCATTCCGTCATCCACGTCGATCTAGCCCGGCACCATTCCAAACGTTGGCGCCTATTCGGTGGGGTCAATGGCAGTCTTCTTAGCGGACGGCAATGAGTGCAAGCCATTAGCAACCAATCGACGGGAAATGGTTCTGGCCGAGATGGAATGATCTAGGGTGCCTTGCACATGTTGCAGGATGGCTGTACAAGAGGCTTGTGGGGCCGCCACTGCTTGTCGAAGGATACGCCGATCCACACGTGCTGACGTCACTCTGGTTGCACCGACATTCCTATAAATTGCCACATTTCCTTGTTCCAACCATCTTCTCCACAGTCGGTGCACCGTGGACGCACCAAGGTGTGTATCAGCTGCGATTTGACGTATGGACCAACCTGCTCTTTTCAGTCCGATCACCATGCCCTCGTAAAGCGCCTGTCTGCTTGAAACTGCCTCCGTTTACGATGACCTGGCATTCTCTGTTATTACACGTGTCTTTTGACACAAGAACAAAATTTCTACAATGATTTTCCTTGAAGAAATAACGACACGAATACTGTCCTTTCTGCAAGTTCCTTCCCTTATATCTTACTCTATGTGCGCACGAGAGCTGCGCATTTTACATCATTTGCCTAACTCGGTTAGGCGCGTCTACCCTGAAATTTGCATAATTTTCTGGCCACTATTTATTTGTGTTCCATTTTCAATGTCACGCAGTGTATTAGTGAGTAGTATTAAGAAATTGTTCGTATTTGCCACAAAGGTGTTTAAGCTGGTGAAATGAAAAGGCCATTTTTCAGGACAGAATTTTTCATAGAGTGGGAATAATAGTGTTGGATTCAATTATTAAAGGTACTTATATTCAATCTTTGTTCAATAAAAATAATTATAAATTTGAATATTGTATTTTATGTAAAATATTATTATACATAAATCCAATATCTCTGTGAAAATGAATATAGAAATAACAATTATATGCTGTTATTTTCTAAATTGTATTAATTCAAGTTTAATTAATGTTTATAAAGTTTTTCAAATGCCACAAAATATTTTAATAAAAATGCATTTTTTGTTTCAACAAAACTCTTAATTTTCTGTATCAAATCTCAATAGTATATTCTAACTTGAATCCAGAATCTATTCAAAAGTGGCCACAATAAAAATGCTTTTTCATATTATTTATTATACAATAACCCACAACACATATTGGTCCCTTGAGACAAATGAACCAAGACCTGAAGTAAGTAAATTATATTTAAAATAAGTCAGACAGAGAGAGAGAGAGAGAGAGAGAGTTTCCAAAAATTATTTCTTATTTTCTAGGTTTGAAAGAATGGCTCATCCTTTGAGACTATCCACAATGTGATGCAAATTGTTGTGTCTTCATAAGATTGGACATTCTGTTCAGACTGGCAATGCATCATCCAGTGCAAGCCAAGTTAATTAAGGAGAACATCCTCTTGGGATGAAGCATATGCAATGGGATATTCCAGTAATGTGCTTTCAACATATCTTGACAACTTTTGCAACATGTGGCATTGTCTGTAAATTCATTTTCTCATCTACTTTTATGCATTTTGACTCCAATATCTATATATCTCTGAACCCTACATATCTATCTCACAGATCTCTTCATTTCCATATTTCATAGGGGCTCCGGCAATCTAAAATGGAATCAGACCTACACTTCAAATTACATTAAAGCAATAATCTGATGCTTATTTACTGTAATGGCGCCCTCCAACATTGTTGTCAAAAATATTCTAAGCCAATATAATGAGAGCTTCTCCAGACAAATAGAGTAATAATTATTTACTCTTTTCCAGAGGAGTTGTGATCATTTATATACCGCATGAATGCCAAGTTTTAAAGAAGGAACTCGGTGACTTAAGATGGGACCTTAAAGAAAGACATTTACCTAAATGTTAACTAGACATGGAAAGGGCTCCAGGTGATATCTAGGTACATAACACAGAGGGGGTTAGATGCATACTGTCTCACCCCGTCATGTATTGCTACACCCCTGACCCCAACTTCCCGAATTCCGACAGCTCGCTGTAGGGTTTCTATTGACAACAAAGTAGAATTAGTGGACTAGAGACTGAAAACAGCACTGTTGGACACTGCCAACGCTGAAAGCCGGACTTACGTCTACACGCGAGGCCTCCCGTCGGAGTTTTGCGCCAGAACCAACAGCCTAGTAATCAGTACCTAGTCCTAGGTCAGTGGAGCGAGCAAGCTATCGGAGAGGAAGTTGAGTGTCATTCCACGCTATTTGAATACACAGTATTGAAATATTCGGGTCCCCACCCCCCTTCCCAGCGTGGAAATGACCAATGACCAAAGCGGGATAGTCTAGGGCGGCTAATCGTCGCAGTGGCCACCACAGGGGTGTAAGCTCTAAACACCGACTCACTGTCCACTTCCCAATGCTGTCTATTCACTATCTAGATCCTGGAACAATGGCATTAGTAGAGCCGGATCGCAGGGAAGTCACACTGTGGGTCTCTCCATCTGGAACATCTGTTACACACAGCCACCTAGAATTCAGACTTTATATTCAACAGGTTGCTATTGTCACCCAGATCCTTTTTCATCCTTGGCATTCGAGCGATTTATAAGTTTTTTTTTTCCAAATTATTATTGGTGATTTGAAATAGGATAAGGTAAAATTTCACAAGATGAGAGCTTTCATTATAGTCATATAACAGACCACATTTTTTCATTGTTACTAACCAAATAATGGAGTAGTTCTAAAGCCACAAAATAACCAAATTCTTTATACAATCTATAGAATCAATTCTTCAAGCTATATATGACACTGTGTCAGGGATATCATTAAAACATGTAGAATGGTTTCAAATATTTGTGGTTAATAATCCTATACTTATTTAAAAGCTAAATGTATAGGTTGTAAAGATAGAAAGGTTGTTAAGAAAGAAGGAGAATCAATGGAAACTGTTTCCAGCTAATAAATACACTGTGGTCTACATCGAAGATAAGTAATATCTGTCCAGCTGATAAATAGAATGGGCCCCTCATCTACAAAGAGGTAGCATCTGAGATTGATACAATAGTATGGTTTAGTTGGAATATCTTCTGCGTGGATATATCCAATATAAATTCCTACCTGACTGTTGACCATCATTGATTTAAACTTGCATTGAGGTTAATTGGTTTTGATATAATATTTGATATATTATATACTTAGAAATTCTTGTAAGGGCATCACAAGTGCATTTAATAATCTATTGAGCTTTTTGTTGAATTTCTTAAGATTTCAACCTGGAATATCTTAATTCTTCCTCTCAACATTATAGATTTCAAAAGCAGGAGAATTATAAAAGCTCCATATTCATTTGGTATATGAATAGTTTCTGTTACCCATTATAGTTAATTATCTCTTCCATGTTTAAAAAATAATTCCTTGTGTTTCAAATTTGTTGTTGGAAACGATCTGATCTTGTATAGGCTAGATTTCAAATTAAAAAAAAATTAAAGATTATTTCATAATTAATCAATATGTTTTCTTCTGCAAAACTTGAGAGAATCAACATTTCTTATATATAAATATATCTTCATAAATGCGAAAAATAAAATTTGTTGTTTTGATATATTTGATTTGGCAAATTTCAAACTTTATTTGAAGAAAAAGAGATATAAATATGCTCAATTTTGATATCTTAAAATTGTATTTTTTTTAGCTGAAAACTCCTATTGTTGTTATACCAAGCCGATGAAATTTCAAAAAAAAAATAAAATAAAATCAGATCTCATGGCTATAAATATTCTTAAATAACTCCATATTATTCTTTTTACATGGATATTGAGAATTTACATTTTTTATGAAGGTCACCTTCCTCTAGGATTGCTACATTATTGTTCACTTTCAAATATATCTACCAAATCTAGTTCTTAAGATCTTTGGTATTTCTAAATATTTTAAATACGAGATTATCTGATCAATTTAAATACAAAATAATATATAATCAAAGAAGAAAATTAGTTTCAGAAAATGTTGACAAGTCAAATGTGAAATTTAGGGATGAATTTTACATTTATATCGATAAAGCTATGTCCTTTTCTAAAGAGCAGAACTGGAACATCAATTTGTCTCCATACCTTGAATATTACCTTTAATATGCTTCAGTCCTTAAAGAGTACCCACAGTAGAGTATTCTGGATACAGTTTAAAACCATGAGAATCCCAACACGAGAGAACACATTTGGCCGATTTATATCGGGACTATAAATTAGGTTTGTAAAAAAGGGGAATGATCATCATTAAAGTCCATTTCAACCATTTCTTTCCTGCCTCAACTCCAATTTTGACAAATTCAGAAATATACCAACATTGGTTTAGGCTATGTCCTTCATCATTACAAGGGTTGCTTTGATTTTATAACATCTTGAGTTGAGTTGGGAAATTTGAGGAATTTGAAAAAAGAGTATTTCAGTTGATGAAGTGGTTGGGCAGAGTTTCAGTCTAGAATACAACATAGAGTTGAGGGAGAATGGTATTGATGTACCATTTTTATAGAGACAGGTACATAAGTATAAAATCTATAGGTCACCCCTCGTCCTACTTTGTAAAATGATATAACCAGTGAGTAAACAGTCACCCCCGAGAGAGATATGTCTGTGTAAATTTTTATTGGAGTAGGAAAAATGTTTAGGGGAGGTCTCTCATTGGAGATGATATTTATATAGAGGTGGTCTCTCATTGGAGGTGGACTTTCTATAGGGGCGGTTTCATATTGGGGGTGAATTTATAGGGGTGGTCTCTCATGGAGGTGGTCTTTCTATAAAGGCGGCTTCTCATTCTAGCTGGTTTTCTTAAAGGGGGTGGTCTCTCATTGGAGGTGAACATTCTATAGGAGCGCCTTCTCATTGTAGCTTGTTTTCTTATAGAGGTGGTCTCTCATTCGAGGTGGACTATCTAAATGGGCGGCATCTCATTGGAGGTGGAATTTCTATAGGGGCGGTCTCATATTGGGGGTGAATTTATAGGGGTGGTCTCTCATGGAGGTAGTCTCTTGTAGAATGGACTATTCTAGTAACTTGGTTAGTAAGTGTAGAGCTCCCTGATGAAATTGATGTACAAGGTGTGTCCAATAAATAATGAGACCGGTCAAAAACAATAAAAAAATAAAATAATATATATTTTTTAAAAGTCTATTAAAAAAAAAGAAAGCTTCAGCTACACTGCGGTATATCACATTACGTGATTGCGCGCGCAGTCGATAAATTGTAAGCTTGTAAAAAGAACGCTTGCATAACTTGTAATGGATAGAAAATTCATGCAACGAATTTGTATTAAATTTTGCTACAAAATTGGGAAATCGACTTCAGAAACTTTAGATTTGTTGAAATTGGCATTTGGAAATGAAAATGTAAATAAGCCCACCACATTTAAATGGTTTTCACGATTTAAAAATAGAATGTAATCGGTGAAAGATGAGAAGCGTGTTGGACGTCCAATTCTGCACAGGAGCCCTGAAAAGGTGAGCCAAATTTCAAATTTGATAAAAGAAAATCCACGAATAGGGTTACGGGACATTGAGGAAGTAACAGGGATATCAAAATCATTAGTTGGATCGATAATTAAAGAAGACTTGCAGTTAAAGAAGACACCTTCAAACTTTGTCCCTAAAATGCTCACAAACCAACAAAAGGAGAATCGCGTTGAAGTTGCCAAAAAATGCTTGAAATGGTGAATGAAAACCCTAATTGGAAGGAAAAAGTAATAACTGGAGACGAGACATGGGTTTATGGGTATGACCCGGAAACAAAACGCCAATCCATGGAGTGGAAAGGAAAATATGAACCAAGAACGAAGAAATCCCGACTTTGCAAGTCAAAAAACAAAGTCTTATTGGTCACGTTCTTTGACATAAAGGTAATTGTGCATTATGAATATCTAGAGGAAGGTCAAACAATTAATAAGGAGTCTTATTTATTTATGCTTATGAGGTGATACAGCAGCGTATTTACAATTAGAGAGGAGACAAAATGAATTAAATCTAGAAAAAAGAAGTGAGGACATATCGGTCATTAAAGTCTGAGAGGCAAGGCCTTCAGCCAGTTCAGGGCTTCCGGGGTGACAGAATGGAGATTGGAGATTCCTCCATTGAATTTGTACAGCGGGCAGTCATCTAGTATATGGGACATTGATTGTGGGACGTTGCAGGCACAATTTGGATCTTTGGTGTAGCCCCATAACTTCATCAGCTCTGCACACCTTCCCTGACCTGTCCTAAAGCGGTTTAGAAGCACCCATTCTCGTCGAGGGAGGGAAAAACCTGGATCTTGACACTTGGGCTTATTTAAACATTATGAGACGTTTACGTAAATCAATTCATCTGAAAATAAGTGAAATGTGGAATTTCAAAATGGCTCTAAAAGGATGGAGATTTGACACTAGAGAGTCCATCATAGCGGATTCGAAAAAGGTCTTGAAGAACATCCCGAAATATGCCTTTTTTAAATGTTTTAAATCATGGGAGAAGAGGTGGAAATTATGTATAGATGCGGGAGAGGACTATTTTGAAAAATACTAATAAAAAAAAATTTAATCATTCTATTTTTTTCTTTATTTTTGACCAGTCTCATTATTTATTGGACACACCTTGTATACGTATCTTAATTATATCTTCAGTTCCATAACAGGAAATCAATATCGCTACCCACTTAATTGGCGTGCAATTCTCTAAATGACTCTATTCTCTTTATCTTCTTTGTTTCTTGATCACGTGGCTACTCATTCCTTCTGAGGCAGGGAGCTCATATTTCCCCGAGCCTATACACCAGTACTGCCGGTTGTTCCTTTTCTTTTTCCTCTCTGTCACCGCGCATAGGTGCTCGCGCATGGGATTGGGGGGGGGGGGGGTTAGATCCAGTCTCTAAGCATTCATTTAGAGACAAACTTCTCTTACTTTTTTACATTATGCATCGTAAACGGGTCTAATAGGAGTAGTCTCACTATGAACCTTATATATGGTGCGATGCGGTAAATAATGTCCAATAGGTTTGATGTCTTCCCCGTCAACTTCTTCTTTAAGGATTTCCCTGAACCAGGATCTGAAGACTTAATCATAAGGCTCAAACTGACCCTTTTGCATCAACCTTTGAGCATAACCTCCAAGCGCCTTTTGGCTATCTCCAAGTTATTAGGTATCGTACCAATTCCTTCCTTCCATGGAAGAGATACAAGATAACGTCCTTCATGGCCTCGAAAGATTTTCTCACGAAACCTTTCTTGCATGAGAAATTTTTCTCTTTCTCAGAGATGACCTCTGTAGGATCTCGTATCCCTATTGTTTCTAATTCCCATAAGGATGTTACTCTCTGTTGGGTTGTAAGTAAGGTGATAACCCATTGAGCACTTGTCTCTGGTCTCTCTGATAAGGTGTTACCTATTAAAGTCCATCCAAGAACTGTTTGAATTGCGGTCAATCCTCCTGCCAGCTGTTCAATTTTTCCTGTGAGAAGCTGCCCATAATAGTCTCCACCGATTAGGATGTCTATTTCGGTTTTATAATTGTCTACCTTAGTCAAAGTGATTCTTTTCTTATCCAATTCCCATTGCCTGGGTCCTGTTTCAACGTGTGAAATATCGCCACAAATTATTGTTTCCTCTAACGCTTCCATCTTAAAAGCCTTTCCCTCATCAACATTGTCCAACTGGAAATAAAATATTGTATGGGCCTTTTCCCCAATGTTTTGTCCTCCAAGCAAAAATTTATTCAATTTGATTTCTCCCACCTTGGGTAAGTCTAACTCCTTAGCTAGAGACCTTCTGATGTAAAACTTTTGGCTACCAGAGTCTAAAAGTACTCTTGCCATTTTGGAATGTTTCGGTCCTTTAATATTTACAATTAGAGTCATTAACAAGATATTATTTGTGCATACTTGATTCGCCATTGCTGTTACAGGCTCTTTCTTCCCCTCATTCTGTTCTGCTGAACTATTGTTAGATCTATTATCTGACCTCCAATTTAAATTTCCCTGACTACGTGAAGTTCCTCTGCACATTATCTCAAAATGAGGTCCTTGGCAACGTTTGCATCTTACAAAAGATCGACAATCCTTCTTCAAATGATTCCTTCTCAAGCATTCAAAGCAAACTTTCGCATCCTTTACCCTCTTTAATATGTCTGATTCCAACATCTTGGCTGCCTTAAAACAGTTCTATAATTTGTTATGATCGAAATAAATGGACGCAAAATTAAAGCATTTGTGGATTCAGGAGCAGACTTTTCTGTTATTCCGGAAAAGTTTCGACGCGAAAAGGTCTGAGAAAATATCTCCTGAACATAGAAGTTAATGGTCTGAAGATATCCTTTGAATTCGTTGTTATTGTGGAATGCAGCCATGACATCATATTCGGATGGGACTTCTTCAAGGCCACCGAGGCCGTCATTGATTGCGGCAGAAATGAACTCCATCTCGGGAAAACCTCCGTCCTGGAATCTCGAGAGGAGGGAAAACCAGAGATTGTTTGCTTCCGACAAATTTGTCATCCCGCCTCAATCAATAAAGAAGATCAGCTTTATAAACGGAGAAATATGTGGTGTCAGAGATGTTTAGTCTCAACTTCTAAGGACTTATTATTAAGAAAGGAAGTTCTTATACCAAACTCCTTTGTTACATTTCGACCACCGAGGTAGCATTTGGGTTGCGAATGGAGCGTCTTGGCCACAACTGATTCCATCAGGAATGAATATGTGCTCCATGGAAAGTTATGAGAATGGAAATATCTGAAGTCTTATTGAATCCAGCGATAAGTTACAAGAAACGCAGCTAAAGTCACGTGAATGGTCACAGAAGTTAAACCTTACTCTAGATCCAGGGCTGTCTGAAATTCAAAGGTTACAGCATGTTTCATGCCTTGCGAGTTTATTGACATATTTGACTTTGGGGGAACTCCTATTGAGCCCACCAGTACTGTGAAGCATAAGATAAACACAGGAAACCACTCTCCTATCAAACAGCGGCCCTATAGAGTAGCACTAAGTGAACGAAGACTAATTTAAGATGAAGTAAACAAGATGATTAAAAATCACATCGTGAAGCCCTCTGAAAGTCCTTGGTCATCTCCAGTTATTCTAGTTCGAAAGAAAGATGGGACCTGGAGATTCTGCGTAGATTATCGTCGATTATAGAATAGAACAAAAAATATGTTTACCCCGCTGCCACGCATTGACGATGCCTTGGACAGTTTAGCCGGCTCTAGTTACTCCCTCCACGACGAATCTTTGGTCCGGGTATTGGCAGATTGAAGTGGACGAAAAATACAGGGAGAAAACTGCCTTCATCACTCCAGATAGGCTGTATGAATTCCAAGTAATGCCTTTCGGTCTATTCAATGCTTCAGCAACGTTTGAAAGGATGATAGATAGTGTTCTGGGCAGTCTTAAATGGAACATGTGCCTTTGCTACCTGGACGACATCGTAGTTTACCGGCACCTACCTTTGAGGAACATCTACGTCGTCTACAACCTGTATTAAAGGTGCATCCATAAAGCTGGACTTAGCTTGAACCACAAAAAGTGTCTTTTGGATCAAGGAGGATAAAGATTTTAGGACACCTTTTGACGCCAATGGAATTCATTCAGATCCAGATGAAGTTGAAAGCCGTATCTAAATTTCCGAGGCCAAAGAATATCCCTGAACTGAGGAGTTTTCTTGGATTATGTTCCTATTACCGAAGATTTATTGAAAACTTTGCTGACAAAGCTAGATCTTTTGCATAACCTACTGAAGACTGAAAAAACATCTACGTGTATTTGGGATGCAGCTCAAGAGAAAGCGTTTGAAGTCCTTAAAACAGCTCTAATTTTCAGAGCCTGTCTTGGGATACTTTGATGAATCCGCTGATACCCATCTACAACACGGATGCAAGCG
>CP092863.1:171810775-171877160 GCA_030710605.1 Cordylochernes scorpioides | reverse complement strand
TTTAAAAATATATAATGATGTATAGGATTTCTAATTAGAAATGTGTGATATCAGCTGTCTCACAAAGAGAAGACAGTCACAAAATCACTTCAGAACCCTCCATTGTGCACAATAATTACTTGAAGCTTGAGTCAAACGGTCAATGAATTATGTATAGCAGGTATCGCTGGTGGGCATTAATGTATTTATAAGCCCATGATAAGGAACAACTATGGAACAATTATTTCAAACTAGTACATAGACAAATATGGAAATATTTGCTATTGAGGCTTATATATGTGGTATGGTTGCGTGCGTGTTAGTGTGGCTTGTGGAAAGGCCGCTGATAAAATTATAATTATTTTTATAAAATAAATATATTTATTTAAAGCTTCGAAATATATAGAAGTAAAAAGGTAACGGCCGCTGGAAGCAAGCCTTGTTGTTGAACGATGCGCGTGGCAAGAGTTCCGGATGCCGCCCGCGCATGCGTAGTCAGGCCGCCACACTACTGCCCGTATGTGTAGTGAAGCTTTTTTACAGTTCGCGCTCGCTGAAGCAAAGTGTGGTCGCCACATATACATGTGTGTGTTTTTATATTATCTATTGATTCAAGAGTCTTCTTCCTACGATATATCATGAGGTAGACTACTATTCAATTGAACCTTTACCACTATTACGATTTTCCAGAGTCACAAATTCCATCTCAATTATTTTTTCAATATAGTATTACATATTCAATTGACACAAATAAATTCCATTGCGCGAATTTTGCTTGTATGATCACTGTGAAGTCCATTGATAAAAATGAAAGTATTTTAAAATAAATACTTTTTAATAAAGTCTAGGAGAAAGAGAGAGGAAAGAAATAACGACTGTTGGAAGAAGGCTTTGTTGTTCGATGGCGCGCGGGTAATGTCTCGGTGGTCCCCTGACGGCCGCGCATGCGTAGTGAGGTTTTCTCTGAATTCGTGCTTGCTGAGGTGTGGTATTGCCGCCACATATTCAAATATGAAACCGAAAGTTATTCAGTGATTTTTTGTTCAGCCTGAATGGTTTAGATATAAATTTAAATAAGCAAGTTTTCTGTTCACATTTTTAAAAATTTATATAGTGAATTGTGTATCGTGTAATATTGAATTAGAATATCAATGCTGACTTCTAAACCTTGGACATTGGTGCAAGATTTGACAACAGAGTCAACAAGCTTCAAATTCGTTCTACAATCATCACCATTTGCTGGGTATTTCTATAACTTTTCGCGGTTAAATGGATTTGTTTCTTTCTTGATTCACACTGGCAACTAATGTTTGCCCTTCATGCTATTAGGAGTTTACTATGTATATAACCCCTCTCCTGAACACATTCACATACTGACATTCAAAAACCTGGTTTATATTGAAGAAAATATAATCCGAGTTGAAAATTTTGGATGTAATTTGTTATCAGACATCAGGGTAACCTATCATGAAGTTCAAAATACGTGCTCATAATTTGAAAAAGAAAATTGAAAAAAGAACGATATCTTGAATTTTTACGACCACGAGGGAGAAAGTGGTAAATGGTACTTTTTATAAATATTCCTCTATCGCTACTAGTAGTGGTGTGATAAATAATCTCAATTTTCATTGATCTATTAACCAAGTTTTCAAAGTGTAACTGAACCAGACCTTAAATGCTTTTTTGGAATTATGTATGAACAGACACATTCAGATATGTCTTGCATATAAATAGATGTGTGCTTTTTGAAAGACAATTCCACTTTAGAAATATTCTTAAATTGCTCTTAGTAAATTAGTAAAACATTCACAAGATAGGACATCGTTCACATTTTCTTAATGCTCAGTTTTTTTCAGATAAATGATATTTATGTTCAGTTTAAAATAACATCACAATCATTTTTATGAGGCATTCCCGATGAACGCCTCCATTCTTTGGTTTCTCTTTTCATCCTCTTCTTCATCAAAGAGATACTAATTGAATCCCCTGTGGAGGAATTTTTTATTATCATTCTTTACGTCGTGGACTCCAGTATGACTTATCAGTAAAATCTTAGAAATATCAATCTATTGGTGCGTAAAAAACCCTCGGCGTTCTATTAAAACCTAGAAAATCTTCCATTGGTGGAGGGTTGTTGGAGACTTGATCTTCAGACGTGAACTAAATTATCTGATAATAAATTATTGCCCCTTATGAAACAATCCCCAGTTATTAAGGAATTGAACTAGATAGAATGCATTTAGAGCTTGTGTTATGCTCGAATTCGAAAAATAATTTCATAGAGGTCCCAAATACTCATCATCGGCAAATTTGGCGTTTCTTATTCACCTTGCGGCAAGTTTGACATCGTACATAGAATAGGGTTGTGAATATTGTGATTTATATAGGTAAATATGTATATTGATAGACGTCCTGGAAGCCAACCATTCTGGTCATCTTCCTCATTGACCTGTGTGTTTTTTTCTCCTTTTTTCAATATCTTTGCAATGTTCGCCACACAGACAGCTCATGGTATTGCAGGCATTTTCAGTATGCCCTTTGAGAAACGTCTAGAAAACGACCAAACGAGTTTTTTACTCATAGTACGTGAGGTTGTTGTGTGATATATGCAAGGCCATACAGACACTGAGTTTATAAACTCAGCTAATAAACTTGAAATTCAAAATTTGTTATATATATTTCATACCGAATTGGTTAATATTTCATTAGTGTAAACCTTATTAGGTTTAAATTAATATAAAGCAATTTAACGCGCCATCTATATATAACGATTGAAGACATTTAGAACGTGAATTTCTCTTTTCACAAATAAATCAAACTTCTACTATCCTTACTGCGATGAATAAATATTGGAAGAGCTCATCAATGGTGAACCGTCCCAACGGTTTCGCTCATTTAATCTACAAGGCGGCTTCTTTAGAGCTCATTGTTTGAGAAGGAGCATTCCTCGATGCAAATATTTAAATATAATTCTACGGTTCTAAAACCTTAAGTCCATGGTTTGCTTAAATGCCATTTCTAAGATTCCATCCTTCAATGTGGCATATAAAATCAGAATGATACAATACATTATTAGAGTTCTCCAAAATAAGTCTACAATGGATTCCATCACATGTGGGAGTCCCTGGAAATGAGGAGGCCGACAGATTGGCAAAGGAAGGAGCAGCTGGACATCCTGATGCGGTGAACTCTGAGACCTACCTTTCAGCAAAGGACCATATTAACAAACTGAAACTACAACTAATAAGGAACCATAGAGATAGTTTCCATCATTCTTGGTACCAGGTAGAAAACCCAAAAAAACAGACCCTCCAACTAAACAGAAGGGAATCGACACAGTTGGGCAGATGGAAATCTGGTCACCTGCGCCCTCTAGTCTATAAAGAGGGAGCCAAAAGCTTCCCCATGTGCACTAGGTGCAAAACCGAAGAGGCCACTCCCCAACATTTGCTAAATTGCATTGGAAAGGACAAAAGATCCCTGTACAGAGAAACAAGAAGAGTTCTTGAGCTTCTTTACGAACACGACCTCCAAGATCTTGTCTAATTTAGACTAAAAGGATGAGTAAAAAAAAAATAATAATAATAATAAAATTAGAGTTATAAAAAGCGGTCTGGTGAATTAAATTGGCGAAACCGCTGGAAGGGTTCACCACTGATGAGCCAAGATCTCCCAATATTTTTTCATCGCAGTAAGGACAGTAGAGGTTTGATTTATTTGTGAGAAAAATAATTCATGCCTTAAAAGTCTGCAATCGTTACCTATTAGGTTTATATAGCAACTTTTAGAGAGATAACGTCTAGGTGTATACGTTTGGCCATTTATTATTATTTTGAATTTTATAACAAAATTTCATAATGCTTTAGATAAAATATGCCATTTTTCAAATATAAATCTACAGGGATAAAAATTAATTTGCAATTTTTTTTATATGAAAAAAAAATAATTATTCTATTTACATATAACACATAGAACCTATATCTAATAATTTTTTTGAATATATAAATTCAAACAAAATGTAAGAAAAGGTTTTTCTAAACAGTAATAGTAGAAATAACAATATTGTGCTGCCATCTATGAAGGTAAATTTGAATTATATTGGATAAAATATTTTTTCATATTATTATTCCCTTTTTTAAAAACCAATTTTCTATTTCATTTGTATCCACAAGCACTGAATAATATTTAAATTAATTTTATAATAAAAGGGTTTTTAAATGCTAAAATTTTATTTGATAATGATAATAATTAATATGTGCAAAATAAAACAGGAATATTTTTATTTATTTTATTAGTGCCTAGTGTGATTGAAGCAGTTTACAAGAAGCCAATAGGAATGTCTAGGGTAACATCGATCATTCCGTGAAATGATCACCTGCCAAGAAATGATAGAAGAAAACTTCTCCTTTATCGGATTCTATTTCCCATTAAATCCCAATATTATTAAAATTAATTTCCTAAAAAATATAAATAATCGACATGTAGAGATTATTGGGAATTTATTTTATTAATATATTTATTTAGGTGCTGTGTGAATTTTATAAAATATTTATATTTGAATATATATTAAAAACATTCTAGTTAATGTTTTAAACTCACATAAGTAAAACATTCAAGATAGGACAGCATTGACATTTTACTAATACCTATAATTTCCAGGACTTATGATCTTTATGAGCAGTATCGAATGAACATTGACAACTATCTTTTATGAGGCATTTCCGATGGAATAGAATCTGTGGATGAATTCTTTATTATTATTCCTTTAGTGACCTCTAGAATGAATCATAACTCCACCCTTGCCGGTCCCAAGCCCGGATGAAAAAGGAGGAGGGGGAGCATTAACAAGCTCACTAAAAAACCTGGGCTCAGCTGTCACGGCTGATAATACCCTGTAAGGGCTCTTAATTCAGGGATACAGGATGAGCAGCATTTGTACTCCATGTTAGGAGCGGCTGCACATGGCGTCTGTTCCTCATGTCAGAGGCGGCCATTTATTTTGGAGCTAAGTCGGCTTACCACTGAGTAGTGCTCCCAGTCTTAATGACAAAGGCAGACGCATTCTACTTCACCCAGTGTGGAGATAAGAAAGAAGAAGAGTATGAATCATCAATGAAATTTTAGAGATTTTATTTCTTGATGCATGAACACTCGGCGTTCTACACACTAAATAATACCCTTTATGAAACAAGAACAAATTTGAGAGAGGAATTTGACTATACAAAAGGCTTTTAGAGCTTGAAGTATGCTCAATTTTGAAAAAAATAGTATAACAATAATTTTATATACGTCCTAAATACTCATCATGGACAAATTTGACATTTTTTATTCAGTTTGCAGCAAGTTTGACTTCGTACATAGAATAGGATTATGAATATTGTGATTTATTTAGGTAAATACGCATATTGTTAGACGTCCTAGAAGATAACCATTCTGGGCATCTTCCTATTTTGCCGATTTGTCATTTTGCTCTTCCTTAATATTGTTACGTCGTACCCAGACGATATTCGTGTACCTTGTCTACTCAGGATGCCACAAAGATGCACACGTGAATTCGAAGGGATTGCAGCTAAAGTTAGCGCTTTATTATGGCTCACTAAACAGAAGGAATACAACAGTGGGACTTGTCTTCAACTTCCCGTCAGAAGAATTCCTGACGCCGTGGATGTCCTCTTGTTAAGTATTCTACTCCACACTATACACGTGCAGCTTGGACTACACCGCCTTGTAGGTCGCTCCGGTGTCAGTCTCTCCTGGCACCGCCTTGTAGGATCATCCACACTCCCGGAGGCAACTCACCGCCGTCTTCTCCTTGCCACAGATCTCGATGTCACCAGACTGACTTCTCTCCAGACTGCCATGTCCTCTCGGCGCACAAACCTCCCTTCAGGCCGCCCGCTATCTCGGCTCCTTTCTTCACTGCGGCACTAGCTGGACTCTCCGTCTGCCGCCCCCTCCTCTGGAATCTGTCAATCAACAATTCCTTGTGGAGGGGGGGGGCTGCATACCTTCTTTTCTTGGCTTGCCCACATCTTATCTTCATCATCTTTGCTGTACCGCTTCAATATCTATACATTTGCCGCCGTACGGACAGCTCATGGTGCTTGATGCATTGTCAGAATGTCCTTGATGACATTTCTCATCTAGAAAACGACCTAAATTTTTGACTCCTAGTACTTGATGTTGTTGTGTAATGTTGCACAGGACATACGAACAAGAATTTTGTCTTCTTTGGCGATAGGATAGAGGACTATTAGACCTGCATGATGTTCTATTTGGCCATTTTGTTCTATTGATGCCTTATTGTTGTTAGCTTCATGGGACCTAAAACAAAACGAACAGTAATAAAATGATATGACAGAGCTGGTAGCACGAAGCATGTTGTTTGAACGAGGCCAGCAATATATTTTGACAACAAACTAAAATATTTAGTAGATTTCTATAAGATAAATCATACCCGCCACATGCACACACCGATATTACTTTCGTAAAAAGTTTAGAGCTTTCTGAATTCCATGAAATAATATTAAATATAGTATAGTGTTTTTTCCCCCACTAAATAGTGAAAAATTCAAAAAATGAAGTGCAAAAACATATACAATTTTATCGAATATACACTGCGTGACATTGAAAATGGAACACCAAGAAATAGTGGCCAGAAAGTGATGAAACTCGGCAGACAGAGAGAGACAGGGACGAACAATAAGTGATCTTTATTTCAAAACTAGCGGATGTACCCGGCTTCGCCCGTGTTTTACCCGAGTAAAGGTTTGTCTAACGAATCTCTCGATAAAGTGAATATTTTTTCCCGGTCCCTTGAAAAATACTCGATAAGTTGAATAAAATCAATATTAATCGGTACCCGAGTAAAGGTCTGTCTAACGAACATTTGTTAAAACAATTCTCTATAAACTTATAAAAATAAATATATATATTTTGATAATTTGAAACTGATAAAGTGATCATTTTTTCCCGGTCCCTGTGTGCCGTGTCATTCTGAATTTTGTCTTTCCTAATTTTCTACATTACAAAATCATCGTTTTATCTAGTGAACATTTTTTCCCGGTCCCTTGAAAAATACTCGATAAGGTTAAATAAATTCATGGTCGTTTAGGGAAGATGGACGAAGTTCCCGGAGGTCATCTTGGGCAAGCTCCCGCGAGGCTTTTTTTCTTGTCTACTTGGCACAGCTGTGTCACCAACTCTGCCCTGATTGGTCGGTGGGTACTTGGACTGTCGGCCGGCGGCCGGACGAATCCATTCTCTCACGGGGTGGGGCTGACCTAAGCCTATCTCCGTCGCAAGGTGGCGCTGCTTGCGAGTTAAAGCTAAAAATCTGCAAATAACTCTAAGGATATTAAAGATATTCAAGAAATTATTTTTCGAAAACCTTTCCGGGGATATGCCTAATAATATCCCAAAATTTCACGGCGATTGGAAGTATGGTTTTTATATCCATAGAGGACACACACACTCGGGCGTGCGGCCACGCTTTCGCGAGCTCCGCCGTTTTCGCCTCTGGCGTGTGTGTAGATGGCGAAAAACATGCCAAATTTGATACTGGCGGGAAGCCCAGAAGAAGCTGAACACGTGCCTGAAAGGCCCAGCTTTAAACTGCAAACCGATGATGAAATATCACCAAAAATCGATCTCCAGAACATAATTTCTGAAGATTTTCAAGAAAAAGCAAAGCATGCAAATCCGCCGGCAGGCAAGACGCATGCTAATCCGGCCGCCGCGAGTGGTGACGTCACGGTGCCGACGACTGCTGCTACGACCAGCGCTACAATAGCCAGCTCGACCTCGTTCAACTGGGCCGACAGCGAGATGGCGGAGGTGGATGCCAACGACGGCTACACAGTCGTGAAGGGCAAGAAGAGGCGCCTCGGCTCAACATCACCTGAGCACGCTGCAAGGCAGCCCAACAAGCCTGGAGAGCAGCGCAGCCCCCAGCAGCGGAAGCGGCCAACAGGGCCGAGAGCAGTGCCGCCTCAGGAGATCAAGGCGACACGCGCCAACATCGCCGACGCCAGGGCGAGGCAGGCCTCTGCCAACCACGAGAACTACGTCTTCGTGGAGCTGTGCCCAGACATCCCGGACTACTCCTACCTCAAGGCAATGAGCACGCTACTCGGGGGGCCAAAAAAGATCACGCAGTTCAATCGAATGAACGGCCACTACCTCGTGGGCCTCGCGAACCGTCTGGTGGCGGACGGCCTGGAAATCGAGGGAACGACCCTCAAGGTCTTCCCCTTCCGCAAGAGGGCGGAGCGCATAGTCGTGGCCAACCTGCCCGGCTTTGTGGAGGACAGCACCATCGCGACCGCCCTGGGCCAATTTGGGAGGGTCACCTCCATCGCCCCCATCCTGGTCAAAATGGGGGAGTTCACCTTCACCGACGGCCGCAGGGAGACGTTCATCTTACTCCGAGAGGGAGTAAGGCTGGAGACGCTGCCCACCCGACTGACCATCCAGTCCAAGGGAGACACCCTGTCGGCCTTCCTCTCTTTTGGAATCAAGTGTTCCAAATGCGGTAAACAGGGCCACCGCAGAGCCAACTGCCCAGCGCTCGCCAGGCAAGGGAACAGCAGCCCCAGGCAAGCAGCGTCTCACACCGATGAAAGGCCCCCCCTCCCTCCTCCTCAGCGGCCAAGGAAGCCGGCACCTGCGCCCGCAACACCGGCGTCCCCTGTCCAACCGGCTAAGACTTTAACCGAGGCTCAGGCGATCCCCTCGGCACACCAGCCTGCCGAACAGATGGATCTCACCCACCCCGCCCCTGCTTCCCACCCTGCTTCCCTGGCTGCCCCGCGGCCCCCCGAGCCTCGCATCCCTCCGCTCGCCCACGTGATGTCGGAGGAGAAGCTGTCCTCACCTCCCGCCACGCCTGCCCGGGGAAAGGCAGCACTCGAACAGCTGCTGGAGCACCTCAGGAAGTCCCCCAGCCTCTCCATCGACTGGAACGGGCTGCCCGACCTTAAATGCGAGTAGGCTCAGAAGCTCCTCACCTCTGAGACCACCATGAAGAACCGAGCGCACTTGCTTATGGTGGCACAGGTCGCCGCCCTCAAAGAGCGGGCCAACACCATCATAGCCTCGGTTCCAGACTCCAACCACACCATCCGCAAGACCCTCCGGAAGACCTTGGGGAAGATGCCTACAGGAGGGCAACAATGGGCTTCCGCATCGCCAGCATCAACGCGCGAGGGCTCGCCACTCGGGGGAGGAGCCTTGCCCTTTGTCATCTCCTCAGGCAACATCACGTGGACATCGCGTTTGTCCAGGAGACAAACGCATTTCATCTGGGCAGCGGCCAAGACCTCTGCCTCGGCTACAGTGCTGTTGTGTTGGCCCATCCCGTAGCCATCTCGGGATCCGGACTCGCCTGCGTCTTCGGACCAGGCGTAGCCGTGCTACAACAACGCATCCTGTGGCTAGGCCACATCGCCTTGGCAACCATAGAAGTCCGCGGCGAGGAGATGACGGCCATCGCCGTTCATCTGGCGCATGAACCCCGGGAGAGAAACCGGCAACTGGAGCTCCTGGCGGCGACAGCGGCACAGGAGGAGGAGGGGGCCTGCTGGATCATCGGCGACTTTAACATCAGGGATCGGGGCCCCTCATCATCATCATCATCGGATGCCCTCGCCGCTCTTCTGGACCTGGCCGCGCTGGTCGACGTGGCCACCCAGTTCGACGCCGCCCACCTGCCCACCAGAGTCGCCATGCACGGCGACCAAGTCGAATCCAACCGCCTGGAACGGATCCTCGTCCCTGCTGGAGTCCTGGATCGCGTGTTCATCTACGCGACCAGCCACTACCACCTCTCGGACCACCGCCTCGTGCTGCTCCAGTGGGCCCGCCCACCACCGCCGTCTCCTCCCCCACCCAGCCTCGCGTGGCCGCGATGCTCCGCTCGGGCCTTGCTCTCGAACATCTGGCTGGCTACATCCGGGAGTTGGAGGAAGGCACAGCGCATGATGACGACGACGGGACCTTCTGGGATAGGTGGACCTCCATCAAGGCGGGGCTGCTGGCAAAGGCCAGATCCCTGCACGACCCGCGCCACGCTGCCAGCAACAGCTACGTCTACAGGGCGAGACGTTACATCGCGGCGCAGCTCGAGGCCTCCTCCATCCGGGCCGACTACCCTTCGCTGCCGGACCTAGCACGCGCCATCCGCCTCCGACGCCCGGTCAGCGTCATCAGGGACGAGCAGGATAACATCATCGAGGGCCCCGAGCTTCGGCGGAGGGCGTTCGCGACCTTCCTGCCCCGCTTCGCCCGTCCCACCAGCGATCCAGCTGCGAGAGCTGCCTTCATCGCCAGCAGCGCGCCCACCACCACCCGCGAGCTGAGTGAGGAGGACCCGCTCCACCGGCCGGACATCAGCCCCAGCGAGATCGCCAACGCTATCGAGCACCTCCCTCGCGGAAAGGCCCCCGGCTGGGATGGCTTGCCGTGCGAGCTCCTCGCCGCCTTAAGCGAGGACTTCTTCGCGGAAGCTCTGGCCCGGGTGTTCGCGGCATCACGGCTCCGCGGTGCCCTGCCTCCGTCGACGCGGCGCAGCTCCATCTGCCTCGTGCCCAAGGCCCGCGGAGGTCGCGGCCTTGATGGCTACAGGCCCGTCGCGCTGCCCTCGGCCGACTACAGGGTCCTGGCCGCCATCCTTCACCGGCGCCTCAAGCCCCACCTGCGGACCCTTGTGCCGGAATGCCAGACCTACGCCGTTCTCGGGCGGTCCCCGTCATGGAACATCGCCATGGTGACGGACGCCGTCGAGGAGGCCACCGCCCTAGGCTCGCCGCTGGCCGTCATGGGCGTAGACCTGGAGTCCGCCTTTGACTCACTAGACCGCGGCTTCCTGGAGTCCCTGCTGACGTCCCTCCGCCTCCCGCCGTCCTTCTGGGCCTGGATTAACATCCTCTACGCCGGGGCGGACGCCACCATCCGGGCCGGAGGATTCTACACCGCCGCCTTCCCCCTCCTCAACAGCCTAAGACAGGGTTGCGCCGTGAGTGCCGCACTCTTCAGCATCGCCACGGGGCCGCTGCTACGTCGCCTGGAGTTGACCCTCGGCGTGGGCAATGTCAACGCCTACGCCGACGACATCGTCCTCCTATTCCATCGCGACGGAGTCTTTGAACGGGTGGCGACCGTCTTCGAGGAGTACAAGCAGGCCTCCGGAGTTGGCGTGAACCTCCGGAAGAGCGCTGGCCTCTGGTGCGGCGCCTGGCGCAACCGCGGCGACTCCCCTCTCGGCGCCTCCTGGTCGACCACCTCCATCAGGATCCTCGGGCTCGACATCGACCCCAGGTGCACCGTCGCCCACCGGGAGCAGCATCTCCTGACCCTCCTGGAGACTGCGTGCCGCAGATGGACGCCCTTCACCCGCGACCTCTCCCTCGTCGGACGAGCAAGAGCGGCGAACACGCTGGTGGTGTCCACGATCCAGCACCACCTGCATGGATACCTTCCATCACCCCCGACCATCGCCAAGCTGCAGGCCCGACTGGCGAGGTTCGTCTGGGGGCCAGACCACACGGCGTGGCTTCCCGCCAACGTCATGGCGAGGCCGGTCACCATCGGAGGCCTCGGCCTCCTCGACCTCGCGACCCAGCTCCAGCTCGCCTGCCTCAAGGGGGGTGCAGGTCGCGCTCCGCGGAGGCAGAAATGCCTTCAGCTGGCTGGTCGGCGGCAACAGCGGGGAAGCCTGGATCCACCCTCCACCGGACGGCACCCGTCTCCAGCCCCGCCGGCTCCGGCTGCTGAAGCTCTGGGAGGAGGCCTCCAACATCCTGGGCCTCAACCACCGGGCGGTCCCCACTGCTCAGCTGCTGGACCTCCCCATCATCGGCGGCTGCCGGTTCCTCCGCCCTCCCGACCTCCTGGCCCCCGCTCGCTGGCGCGGAGCCCGAGTCCGGGACCTCATCGTGGAGGACCACCTCACCGCCCGACCTACGCGCTCGGCCCTGGCTGACGCCGCGGCCCTAGGCGCCTTCTGTCGGAGGCTGACCTCCGAGAACGCCGGGGGCTTCGGGGCGGAGTCCACGCCTTCATCTAGCTCCCTAGCTGCGGCCGTGGTGCTGCGGGGGACGGCTACGCCGTTCCTAAACGGCCTCACGACCCGCTCGGCCCGACGGGCCCTGGATCGCCCGCGCCTCGCCGCCACGCCCATCTCAAGGTTCACCTCGAGATGGTCGCCCACCATCGGTCCACCACCATCTAGGATCGACTGGGCCTCGCTGCGGCGCTGCGCCTTCTCGGGCCACGAGGCCGACGCGGCCCTCAAGTTGGCCCTCTACGCCCTGCCCCATCCGGCCCATCCTGCCTCGGTCGGCCCCTCCTGTCCTGCCTGCGGGTCCATCGACCGCTCCCTCAGCCACCGTTACTGGTGCTGTCCCTCCATCAGGCCTCTCATTAGAGAGGCCTTCAACATCCTAGGGCGGCCCCCTGACCTGCAGGCTTGGATCTTCGGCGGGTCCGGCCTTGAGGACGACGCCATGTGCGAATTTATAGCTACTTTGTCCAGGTTGGGCTCGGAGATGCGGTGGAGGACCCGCTCATCGCCTGGTCCAGGACCCTCCAGCGTCGAGGTTTCCTATCTTCATCCCCCTTGTAAAATATATGTAATATATGTAAATATTTCATTCATTCTTTTTGTAATTTTTTTCTTTTTCTTCTCTTTCTCTCTCTCATTGATTGATTGATGTAATATTGTCTAGAAGACAATAAATAATTTTTAATTGTCAAAATTGTCACACACACACACAGACAGACATTCAATTTTATGTATATAGATGATAGTCATAATACAGAGCGAGAACGGCGTCGGCTTAGTAGCAAGTAGGACCACCGCGGACGGCGATGCACGCAGCAACACGTCTAGGTAGAGAGTCAATCAGAGTACGGATGGCGTCCTGAGGGATGGCTCTCCATTCCTTCTCAACCATTTGCCACAGTTCGTCTTCTGAACGCGGCTGTGGCAAGGCATGCAAACGGCGTCCAATGATGTCCCAGACGTGCTCGATTGGTGAGAGATCAGGAGAGTACGGTGGCCAAGGAAGCATCTGTACATCTTGCAGAGCTTGTTGGCTAATGCGAGCAGTGTGCGATCGGGCGTTATCCTGCTGATAAAGGGCATTGGGTACCCCCTGAAGGTAGGGGAGTGTCACCGGTCGCAGCACATCATCAACGTATCGTTGGGCCGTCATAGTGCCCTGAATACGAAGTAAAGGTGACCTGGAATCATACGCGATTGCGCCCCAAACCATGATTCCACGTTGTCGCACGTTGGGGCGTTCCACAATTGCTGCCGGATTGGACCTTTCTCCACGTCGACGCCACACGCGTACCCGGCGACTATCACTGGACAAGCAGAAACGTGACTCATCTGAGAACACGACCCTGTGCCATTCCGTCATCCACTTCGATCTAGCCCGGCGCCATTCCAAACGTTGGCGCCTATTCGGTGGGGTCAATGGCAGTCTTCTTAGCGGACGGCATGAGTGCAAGCCATTAGCAACCAATCGACGGGAGATGGTTCTGGTCGAGATGGAATGATCTAGGGTGTCTTGCACATGTTGCAGGATGGCGGTACAAGTGGCTTGTGGGGCCGCCACTGCTTGTCGAAGGATACCGCGATCCACACGTGCTGACGTCACTCTGGTGCACCGACATTCCTATAAATTGCCACATTTCCTTGTTTCAACCATCTTCTCCACAGTCGGTGCACCG
This sequence comes from Cordylochernes scorpioides, assembly GCA_030710605.1. Classification (NCBI taxonomy): domain Eukaryota; kingdom Metazoa; phylum Arthropoda; class Arachnida; order Pseudoscorpiones; family Chernetidae; genus Cordylochernes; species Cordylochernes scorpioides. The sequence goes on along the minus strand of CP092863.1, from coordinate 171,863,444 downwards.
TGGACGCACCAAGGTGTGTATCAGCTGCGATTTGACGTATGAACCAACCTGCCCTTTTCAGTCCGATCACCATGCCCCTCGTAAAAGCGTCTGTCTGCTTGAACTGCCTCCGTTTACGATGACCTGGCATTCTCTGTTATTACACGTGTCTTTTGACACAAGAACAAAATTTCTACAATGATTTTCCTTGAAGAAATAACGACACGAATACTGTCCTTTCTGCAAGTTCCTTCCCTTATATCTTACTCCATGTGCGCACGAGAGCTGCGCATTTACATCATTTGCATAACTCGGTTAGGCGCGTCTACCCTGAAATTTGCATAATTTTCTGGCCACTATTTCTTGGTGTTCCATTTTCAATGTCACGCAGTGTACAATGTATCTATATATATATAATGCTTTTTTTTAATTTTCGAAATTTGTAAATTCTAATAAAATACATTTTGAATAGTAGCTGAGAAAAGTGGATTTGGAAGTTGAATTTGACGCCGATGGCAAGGTTTTAAAAGTTTTTTTACATCAAAAGATAGAAAATATATCTGCGATTTTAAGGAAATAAACAATTTTCACTATAGTGGTATTCTCATATATTGAGTGTAATAATGGAGATCCACTTCGGGACGTCGGCCAGACGGATTGGTCGACAGTAAACAAACATACCCGCCAGCCGCCAACAAAGGAAGAGAGCACGGCCTGGTCTGCTGACCAGTTTAGTGTTTTCCACTGTCCTCTTAACATGTTTTAAATAAAGTTAGTTTGAAGGAGACTTTTACCCTCTTCTTTCTGATATTTAGTGATCTGATTTAAATCCTTGCAACACTTCACAAAAGAATCATCACTGCGAATTCTACTACCGAATTTCTCATCAGTGTTTTGTTAAACGATTACCAGTCTTTCTTTACATACGAGGTGTGTTCAAAAAGTATCTCGACTTTTGTGTTTTTCAAAAAATATTTATTTATTCATGAATACCTATTTTGTCCCCTTCAAAGTAATCCCCATGAGATATTATACACTTGTGCCAACGGTTTTTCGAATCTTCGAAGCACTTCAAAAAATCATTTAAAAAAAAATCTTTTTCAGCTCCTCCTTCGATGCCGTCTTTATCTCGTCAAGCGTAGCGTAACGTCGTCCTTTCATGGGCCTCTTCAGTTTAGGGAACAAGAAAAAGTCACAGGGGGGCCAGATTTTGGGAATACGGTGGCTGCGGCATCATTAGTGTGTTGTTTTTGGCCAAAAGGTGCGCACAAGCAACGATGTGTGAGCAGGGGCGTTATCGTGGTGCAAAAGCCAATTTTTGTTCTTCCACAAATCCGGGCGTTTCTGGCGGATTGCTTCGCGCAAATTGCGCATAATTTGCAGGTAATATTCCTTATTGACCGTTCTACCCTATGGCACGAACTCATGATGCACCACGCCCCTGCAATCGAACAAAACTGTCAGCAAAACTTTCACATTCGACCGAAATTGGCGCGCTTTTTTCGGTCTTGGTTCGTGCGGCAGCTTCCATTGAGATGATTGAGCTTTGGTTTCCACGTCATAACCATAAACCCACGCTTCGTCACCAGTTAGGAGCAAATTTGGGTCGTCGCGGACAGAGTCCAACATCTCATTAGCAATGTTCATGCGATGCTGTTTTGGTCGCAATTGAGCAATTTTGGTACGAATTTCGCGGCGACCCGTCTCATGACCAAATCATTGATAAAAATCTAATGGCACGAGCCAATCGATATGTTTAGGTCCTCAGCAACTTCTCTAACGGTGATTCGACGATTGGCCAATATCATTTTCTCCACTTCATTAATTTTTTCGTCTGTTGTTGAAGTGCTCGGGCGTCCAGCACGCTCTTCGTCGTTCACATCTTCTCGGCCTTCTGAGAACATTTTGTACCACCGATAAACGTTGCTTCGGTCCAAGGTAGCTTCTCCGTATGCCACAGTCAACATTCGGAATGCATCCGCGCACTTAATTTCGTTTTTCACACAAAATTTGATACAGGTTCTTTGATCCATTTTTTTAATAGGTAAAAATCGAAGACGATCCAAAACACCTGCAAGCAAAGCAGCTGTCAACAATTAAGTGAACATTCAAAATGGCCGAGCTTGTCGGCATAAGTGAAAGACATGAGTACCAACATAAAGCCACAAAAAGATCGAAATTCGAATATACGTAACCCGCGAAAATTCAAAAGTCGCGATACCTTTTGAACACACCTCGTATTGTCTTATAATAATTCCATTCATCCTTTTAAAAATCTTTAACTTAATTCAAATGATGTTGAATGGTGCATTGGTTTCGATATAAATTTCATATATTTACTGTTATTCTTTATCTGTTTGTGGAATTACTCTATTAACCTAGGTATAAAAAAGTAGAATTATGTCCTAATGATACTATAATTGGAAGTAAACTTTTAACCACATATAAATATGAGTTTATAAACTCAGCTAATAAATCTGAAATTAATTTCATTTCACACACAATCGGGTAGAGTTTCATTAATGTAAACCCTATTAGGTTTACACCACTATTACTAGAGGTAACTTATAGGTTTATACTGTCGGAAAAAAAAAAGAAGTAAAATATTTTTCAAAATAATAAATCAATGATCTTAAAATACTTTTAGACTGACAACACTGTAATATAAAACCGAGAACAAAAGGAGTGTTTTTTGTTTACATAATTAGTAATTGTAATGTAAATTGTTAAATGTTTTTTTTTTCTCTCTCTCTCTTTGAGAATAATTTTAAAATACTTTCTTAAAAGGTAAAATCGCCTAATTCTTTAAAACCACTTCAGCTGTAAGTAAACTTGTTATTTGTTGTTTCATCATCTGAACCATAAAAGATTCCCAACATATACGTTTGGCCCTTTATTATTTTGAATACAATAACAAAATTTCATAATAGTTTAGATAAAATATGCGATTTTTCAAATATAAATCTACAGTTATTGTTAATTTTTAAAATAAGAAATTGAAATTAATTATTCTCTTTACATATAATATACAACCTTTATCAAATAATTGTTTTGAATATATAAATTCAGCCAATGTTAGCAAAGTTTTTTTCTAAACAGTAATATTAGAAATGACAATATTGTGCTGCCATCTATGAAGGTAAATTTGAATTATTTTCGATAAAATATTTTTTTCATATTATTTCATATTTATTTTCCCCAATTTTCTATTTCATTTTTATCCACGAGTACTAAATATTAATTCAATTAATTATATAATAAAAAGGTTTTTAAATTTTGAAATATATTTTTAAAAACTTAAAGCTAAATATATATATGTTATATAAAATATTTCATAGATTCAAATATCCTGTTTATATCTACCATCAGATGTCGGGACTTTCCCTATATAAAACCGATTGTTGTTGTTTCTCGATGGCCGGCTCAAACTTTTGTACATTATGTAAATACGTTTTTCTTTTTTTTTTTCTTACGCCTTAAGCCAGGCAATACTTTTATCAAATTATTTTTTATATATTCCTTTAGCTCAATTAAAGCAATAACTGATCAAAACTATTTTTATTATAATGTTTCAAGATAAACCACGCCTCCATTACCATAGCACAATCCTCAAGATATTCAAAAATCAGCAGAAAATCTTATTTAATAATAAATATATATATGGATGGAAATTTTGCCGGGAGGAAATTGATCTGAAGAGACAAGGGTCGTCTCACCTGTCAAAATAGACGTCTAAAAATTTCCATCCATATTTTAGCCATAGATATGGCCCAACCACCTTGCCAGCTAAACACCTCTTTAGCAGATTGTGAAGATTCCATTAGATCCCGTGTGGATCTCATGGAATTAAGTCCGCCCTAGACTCACGAGGGCCATTAGCCTGAAACCATGGTCTCTAGGTGGACGCTTTTCAGTTTGCCAAAGCTGGTGTTGTGGCTTTGTCACCGACCCGAGGCCGCTAGTTGCGGCGACGGTCAATAGATGGCGTCTAGTTTTGACGTCTATTTTGACGGGAGAGGCGACCCTTGTCTCTTTATATATTTTTTTTTATTTTGATAAAGATAATGATCAATATATGCAAAATATCAAACAAATATCGATTTATTTTATTAGAGCCTAGTGTGATTGAAGCAGTTTATAAAAGGTCAATAGGAATGTCTAGGGAAACATCAATCATTCTGTGAAATGATCACCTGCCAAGAAATGATAGAAGGACACTTCTCCTTTACCAGATACTATTTCCCATTAAACCCCAATATTATAAAAATAATTTCTCAAAAAATATAAATTATTTACAAATAAAGATTTTTGTGTTGTTGTGTGTGTGTGGGGATTCATTCTATTAATATATTTATTCAGGTGCTGAATTATATTTCGATTTTTGAATATATTTAAAAGACATTCTAGTTAATGTTGTAAATGTTGAATTCAATTCTTCGGTAATAGAAATTTTGGCTAAATATATTTATATGATAATTTAAACCAATAACCCTATATTATGTAATACGTATAACAAGCTTGTCATGTTGTATATAGAACTAATTGCAAATCTATAAATAATTATACGCATAATTGACATGTCTCCTTGCAACACCATATGTAATGTACTGAGGATGAATAAATAAAACTATATAATAGATGAAAAGTTGAGTTAAAAGCAAGATTGAGAGAATTACAAAGTAACTTCTAAAGATAGATTGGAAGCGACAGACCGTCGCCAGTGTCCGGTGTCCATCGACACGTGTGACACGTGCATGACCCAATTCTCGTAGTATAAAAAGGCCCGTAGCAACAGCAGTCAGTTCTGTTCCAGTGAGTCTTCCGGTCAGCGTCACCCCTTATCGTCTCCAAGGATCAACTCATCGACCATGTAAAACAGTAAGAAACCTACTCGATCTCCATCTTTGCTTTTGGCTCAACTTTTTATCTATTCAAGGAACTTTTCCTTCTTTCAACTGTGTCGCTTCGTTTTGTGTGTGTGGACATTCCCCAGCTTTTCCACTCTGCCTCGACCACGACTGCCTGTACCCTGTGAGAACTGTTAAAGATCCTACAAGGTGCAGAGAGGTACTGGAAAACTCTCCACCCCCTGACTGTCCCTCTCGGTTACTACAGGTTTGACCCTCGGTTGCCACAACTTATACAGAGAGTCGACAGGATCTCAACACATTATTACAGAGAGTCGACAGGATCTCAACACATTATTACATTTACATATAACCAAGAGAGAGAAATTAGTTTTGAAATAAAGTTTTGAATTAATAAAATTTTGTTTATATCAATCTAACATTTTAAACTTTCCAGTTACGCTGCTGGATTTAAAGAAAATGGACACTTTACGAAAATTTTCAATCATTGAACACATCCTATGTAAGTTTATCAGTCGTGATGAATCAGATGTGTTAGATCGACACTTACTGTAAATGTGTCACATGTCAAAAGGTTTATACAACAGTTCGACACTCGCACTTACAAGTTGTCAGATTCCAGTTTGATTTCTTTAACTTACTCGTGGATTAAGTCTTGTTTCGGAATCAGAGGACCATAGAATCATAAATCTTGCTAAATGCGGGAATCAATTTTATTGTTTATTGAAGACACACGAGATAACAAAGTGTGAACAAAATTGCGTTTGTCTGCTTAAAAAAAGATTTTCAACTTCCAAAATTTTTGTTTATGAGTGTAGTTTTTTCAATTCTAATGATATTTTGGTCAGTTTTGAATGAGAATTAACAATAAACTTTTATGAAAGATTCCCGATGGAATGACCCATTCTTCCATTTCTACTCTTCATCAAAGGATGGTAATTGAATCCTCTGCGGAGAAATTCTTTCTTATTATTCCTTTCGTTGCGACCTCCAATACATTGCCTTATATTGATACCCGGGAACACCAAGTTTGAGCTGTCCTGGTGTGGAACTAACATCTACGCACATATTTTCATGCCTAGCAATGGCCGCAGCCTGGAAAGGAAATTTACATGGACCCAGAACAGCAGCTTTACACACCCAAAATAGAGGACATTATAACCGCTGTGATAGAGATACATGGAGATATCTGAGGCTCTTCATTAGACACAACAACAACAACCAAGCTTGAGTTTTCCAGTGCTGGAAGGTTGTTGGAGAAGATATATCAGTAATAAATTATCTGATACTGAATTATTACCCCTTATGAAAAAGCAAAAATTTGATAAAGGAATTGGAATAGACAAAGAGCGTTTAGTTTCTTTAACCCAACTTTAATAAGTCTAACAATAATTTTACCCATGTTCCAACTACTCATCAAGGGCAAATTTAGCATTTTTTTTTCAGGTTGCGGCAACTTTGACTTCGTCTACAGAGAATAAGCTTGTAAATATCATGATTTCTATAGGTAAATACGAATATTGCTAGACGTCCTAGCAGCTAGTCAATCTGTTTACCTTCCCTATTGGCCTGTTTGTCATTTTGTCCATCTTTCAATATCAATGCATTTGCCGCGGTGCGGACAGCTCATGGTGCTGTTTACTTTGTCAACCGCTGACTTTGTCAGAGTGTCCTTGGTGACACTTCTCATCGAGAAAACGACCTATAATTTTGACTCATTGTACGTGATATTGTTGTGATCTTACAGGGCCACGAGAACAAGATATTTGTATTCTTGGGCGATAGTGATCGAACCATTGAGATTCTGTATGATGTTATGTTTGGCCATTTTTATTATATCAATTCCTGATTCTTGTGAGCTTCATGGGACCTCGAATCAGGCAAACAGCAATAAAATGGTAGGATAAAATAAGTTCCAGGATTCTTTTTTTTTTTTTTGCCGCGAGCAAATTCTTATAGGTGTCATTGCATGAGGCATGCTATTTGAACAAGGTCAACAGGAATTTTTAACAAACAACCAAAATTATAATTAGAATTCTATCAGGAAAACCAATCTTGCATTACGATCCGCCTCCCTTGCACAAACCTATATTAGTTTGGTAAAAATATTTATTTACTCCCGTCATATTTTATCTACCTTTAGAAGAGCAAATTTTTTATTTTGTCTATTAATTTCATTTTGAAAATCAATTTTTTGCGCTGATTTTCTATTGTATATTTTATAGAATACTTCAACATTTTAACGAATATAGTGTATATATATGTTTGTAGTGTTTAATTTTTTCTCTGCTATATAGTATAAATTAACATTTGATCAAATATATATATAATGATATTAATTTAATTTTCCGACATTGGTGATAGAATACTCTAATAAAAAATGTTCAAACAGTAGCTAGAAAAGTAGTTATGGAAGTTGGATATGTGGCCATTGGCAATGTTTAACATTTTTTTATAACAAAATATAGAATTTTTTTCTAAATTTTTATAAGAAGCGAGTTTTGACAAGTTTTACTGCGTAGTATCCTCAAATATTGTCTTCTCATATTTCATTACGTTAGTATGATTCCTTTAATTAGGAATATATTTGAGTAATGTTAAATGCTAAAATATTTGTTTTAAGCATCACACATTCACTGTTATTCCTGATCTATTTGTGAAACAGGATTCACAATATCATTATATTATATTGTAACATGGCCTAGATACCAGAGTAAAGTTGGGGAAAGAGGGTGAACTCCAGCTGCCCCCGCTGCCATGTGGCAGGCGCTAAAAACAGCATTCCTGTGTGGGGGAGGACTGAGTCTGGTTACATCTGCGGCAAGAAGAAGACGTGGCGACTTGCCTCCAGGCGTGTGGATGATTCTACAAGACCGTGCCAGGAGAGACTGACATCGTAGCAGCCCTACAAGACGGTGTAGTCCAAGCACAGTGTGGAGTGGAACGTTTCACAATAGTGACATCCACAGCGCCAAGGATTCTTCTGACGGTGAAGTTAAAGGCAAGTTCCACTGTTGCACTCCTTCTGTTTAGTGCTACGTATAATGATGCGATAACTTTTTTCTGAATACCTTCGAACTCACGTGAATATTTTTGTGACATCTTGATCATTAGACAAAAAAACACGGATAGCGTCTGGGTATGATGTAACAATAAATATATTTTTAAAATGTATCCATTTCGTCCGAAGATGTGGGGCAAAAAAATTAGCTAATACACTCAGTTTATAAACCTGATGTGTTGTAATGTTTAATTAACCTTTTAAAATTTGATTTAACACTATTTTTATGTCCTATAAAATCGAATAAAAATTCACTAGTGTAAACCATGCACACTACCATGTTAATCCGTTTAGCTATTTATTATTCTGAATTTTATAACAAAAATTCATAGCAGGCTCGTTAAAATTTGATTTTCTTATGGACAGTAATAGACTACAGATGAAGAAATAATTTGTTATTTTTTCAAATACCAAATAAAAACTATTTATTCTCCTTACATATATTATACAACTGATTTCAAATAATTATTTTAAAGTTACGATGTACTAGAGCGCCATCTGTTATCAAATTATAAAACTATTTTAGAGGCGTAATATTCTTTTTTAAAATAAAACAATTTCAACTGTCCTTACTGCGATGGAAAAATTAAAGGGAGGGCCTGGCTCATCAGTGGTGAACCCTCCCAGCGGTTTCGCCAGTTTAATCTACCATACCGCTGTTATATTGCATTTTTGGAACTTCCTTTTATAGGTGACTGTTGTAAGACTCTTGGAATGGGTATTTTAGAAGAACTATGGACATAAGCTTTTAGGACAACAGAATATAATTATATTTAATTCTGCTGTCCTAAAAGCTTATGTCCATAGTTCTTCTAAATTAAATATAAATATAATTAAATATAATTATATTTAATTCTGTTGTCCTAAAAGCTTATGTCCATAGTTCTTCTAAAATACCCATTCCAAGAGTCTTACAACAGTCACCTATAAAAGGAAGTTCCAAAAATGCAATATAACAGCGGTATGGTAGATTAAACTGGCGAAACCGCTGGGAGGGTTCACCACTGATGAGCCAGGCCCTCCCTTTAATTTTTCCATCGCAGTAAGGACAGTAGAAATTGTTTTATTTTAAAAAGAATATTACGCCTCTAAAATAGTTTTATAATTATTTTAAAGTTATAAATTCAAAGCTAATTGTAAGAAAAATCTTTACTAAAAAATAAATCGTAATATTGGAAATTACAATATTGTGCTGCCATCTATGAAGAGAAATTTTAATTATTTTTGAAGAAAAATAACCTTTTTTCTTAATATTTCCTTTTTTTTCTAGTTTTCATTTTATTTGTATGCACTATCAAAATAACTTGATACATACATTTAATTTTTTTATATAATAAAAGGGTTTCATAAACAATGAAATATTTTAATTTATTTTTTTCATCATTAATTAAAATATTATTTCTCTATATAAAAGATAATATATATAATATACAAAAACACAATGTTTTAATTCATTTTATTAGAACTTAGTGTGATTGAAGCAGTTTACAAGAGGCCAATAGGAATGTCTCCTCAATCATTCCATGAAATGATCACCTGCCAAGAAATGACACTTCTCCTTTACCGGATTCTATTTCTTATTTAGTCACCAATATTATAAAAAATTATCTCCTATAAAATTTAAATTATTGACAAATAAAAATTATTGGGGATTTATTTTATCTATTTATTTATTCAGGTGCTTAATCATATGAAATATTTATGTTTGAATATATTTAAAAGACTGTATAGTTGATTAAGAAAAATAGGTATTCAATATTTATTCTGATAGATGGCGCAAGCCATCAGCAACTTTCAGTTGCAGGATAAGGAAATTATTATCTTTTTTCTTTTCTTAATTTACAGGGTAAGAGGTAAAGAATTTGTCAAAAATTCAATAAGAAAATGATAGAAACCCTGGGAAGAGCATGTAGGGCAGACTTTATTCCATAAGATCCCTCGTGGATCTCATGGAATAAAGTCTGCCCTAGGCTGATGAGGGCCATTAGCCCGAAACCATGGTCTCTAGGTGGACGCTTTTCAGTTTGCCAAAGCTGGTGTTGTGGCCCTGTCACTGACCCGAGGCCGATAGTTTGCGGCAACTGTCAATAGATGGCGTCTAGCTTTGACGGGAGAGACGACCTTTGTCTATATATTTACTAGCCGAATGACCCGGGCAACGCCCGTGTTTTACCCGATTGAATGTTTTAATTCAAATACTATTTGTTACAATTATAAATTAGCGCCTTAAATAAATGCATATATTAGTTAATAACTATAGCCTATGTGCTTTATCTGTCTATGTACTGTTGGCTTCCGTAGGCGTCTCTTACTGGGAAAAAGAAAGAGAGGAGTCCATTTAGTTATTAACTAATATGTGCATTTATTTAAGGAGCGACCCGCTCCAACACAATAGTTACAAAAATGAAAAAGCGAGTGATGGGGGGGGGGGGGCAAAGGTGGCGTGATCGTAGCCAACCAATAGAAGAGCGCCATTCAAAAAAAAAAAGCAAACGGTGATAGAGATGAAAACTGAAGAATTAAGAGATGAAGAACGCATGACGCTCGTAACTGTATATTGAATATAAGTACGATGGTTTCAATTAGTATTTTTTTATTGATTTATATCACAAAGCTAATTTAAAAATATATATTATTTTATCGAGTTAGATGATTATAAGTAATCATCTAATTTTTTTTTCAACACTTCCTTTAATTTAACCGAAAGCTCTGACCCCTTTAGATGTTGAATTGAAGAGGTTCGACTGTATCTATAAATCACTTTTATAATGAACTAGCCGAATGACCCAGGCAACACCCGGGTTTTACCCGATTAAATGTTTTTATTCAAATACTATTCGTTACAATTATAAATTGGCGCCATGGATCTCACTCTTGTGAAACGTCCCGCTCCAAACTATGTGTCTGAGAAGCGATAATTTGAGATGATCTGGCTTTGTGTCTTTGCTCGAATGAATGTTTTTCTGTTAGAATTTTGTTCCTGCATACTAAAAATGAACTGGCTTCACCCGTAGTCTCTGATTTTTGGAAATTTCCCCGATATAATTTTGTATCTGATAATCAAACATGATAGAGCAATATTGTCATCATCATTTCTTACTGAAAACAACTATTTTTCCCAGAACCTGCCAATTTGAATTTTTCTTGGCTAAAAATGCGTCCTGTTAAAACAGGTTTTACATGTACATTAGTTAAGCTGATATTATCTCCCATCTTTACCGCTGAAGGCGTTGCTTCGAGTGAAAGGGCAAAGTTACAACGCAAATTTGCAAATAACTCGAAGAATATTCGGAATAGAGACCTGAAATTTTCACTATATGTTTTTCCATATTCTATTATATATACTGTTAAAATTAAGGCAGATTAGTTACATATTGTGGACGTGTATAGCCGACAAACATACATACATACACACATACACTGACTTTTTATATATATATATATATATATGTAATATTGTTGCAAATGTCGATGTATAGATAAGCTGGCAGTCGTGTACGTGAGGCTAGTGTTGATGTTCTTCTTACACGCGGACAACAAGAAGCAGAGGCAGGGCTAGATGTTAGCACAGAGAGGGATCGGGGGACAGCCCACGGGACAGAGGTAGAGGCCATGACACAAACTTGGATGCTTATTACCGAGACATGGAGAGAGAGAGTGCGTGCAAGACAGAAGCCGTCTGTCGATGACCACCCTCTAGAATCATCTGCTGACCTTCTTTCAAACCCTGTTCTGTTTACAGGGGGGTCGTCTATAAGAATGTCCCTCGAGACCCCACATGGGCTGGGCGTTGCCTTTTCCTCCCCTCTGTCCCTGCCACCAGTTGACAGAACACTCTTTGGATCTTTATTTTGACGTCAACATTTTTAGTGTTACATACAAATAGGGGTATACAGGTATTATCAATAAAGATATAGCATATATACAAAATTTTGGGGTGGTAGGTAATAGAAACAGTGTACATTTCAATAGAAGGTAGGATATTTTAAGGCTTCGGCTCTACCTAATTGGAAGATATGTGACCTATACTAAAAGTGTCATTATTATACAGTTTAAAATATACTATATATATTTATATATATATATATATATATATATATGTGATGAGGTTTCCAGTCGACTTAAGCTATGGTGTGAAATCCTGTCGACTCTCGCTATAATGTGGTAAACGAGGATCTCTCGCTGTGGTATGGTAACCGAAAGGGGCGAACCTGTAGTAACTGAGAGGGACAGTCAGGGCGTGGAGAGTTTTCCAGTACCTCTCTGCACCTTGGAAGACCTTAAACAGTTCTCACAGAGTACAGGCAGTCGCGGTCGAGGCAGAGTGGAAAGCTTGGGAATGTCCATACACAAAAACGAAGACACAGTTGCACTAGGAAAGTTCCGTGAACAGATAAAAGTTGAGCTAGGAGAGAAAGATGGAGATAGAAGAGTTCTTACTGGTCTACATGGTGGATGAGATGGACCTTGATGACAACCGACGAGGGCTCACGCTGATGGTGAAGTGACTATATTAAAATTCCTTAACTTTTGTGATTTTGATATTTTCCTATTTAATCTTATTTCACAATGTTTTATATTTAAAATTTGCATTTTTGCTCCATTACTTTTTTCATATGTAATTATCTGAAAGTATGTTTTTGGCATAAACAGGTAAATATCTTGTCGGCTTATATTATATTTAAAAAAAAAGATAATATTTTCTGTTGTAATATTATATAAATTTAAAAAATAAGATTTCTGTTGTTTTGGATCATCTGGTTGATTATGCTATGGCGGCGCAGTCGTGGTTGAAAATCTTGTGAAAGTATAATAACAAAAATGGTTTTGATCAGATATTGTTTTAATTGAGCTATAGGATAAACATAATTTGGTAAAATTACTGCCTGGCTTAAGGCGTAAGAATAAAAAAAAAATGAAAAGCGTATTTACATAATGTACAATGTTTTGGGCCGACCAATCGGGGAAGAACAACAATGTTATTTTATAGAGAAAGCGCGACCTCTGGCGGTCGATTTAAACAGAGTATTTATATCTATGAAATAATAATTTTAAATAAAATAATACTTTTATATAACATAATTTTAAATAAAATATTTTGAAATATAACATATATATAATGATTTTATTTTAATTTCCAGCATTTTGGTGATAGAAATCTCTATTCAAAAAAGGTTTAAACTGTATCTAGGAAAAGTGGAAATTGAAGTTGATTATGAGGCCAATGACAATGTTTAATTTTTTATATCAAAAGATATAAATGTTTTTTAAAGTTTTATAAGGAGTGAGATTTTGATAAGTTTTTTTTTTTTTTGCTTCAAAGATGTCCTTATATATTGCCTTATAATATTTCATTACGTTAGTATGATTCCTTAAATTATATTTAAGTAATGTTAAATGCTAAAATATTTGTTTTAAGCATCACACATTCACTGTTATTCCTGATCTGTTTGTCGAACAGGATTTAATCTATCAATATATTATAATGAAACATGGCTTAGATACCAGAGTAAAGTTAGGGAAGGGGAAAGAGAGGTGGACTTTAGCTGCCCCCGCTGCCATGTGGCAGGCGCTAAAAACAGCATTCCTGTGTGGGGGAGGACTGAGTCTGGTTACATCTGCGGCAAGAAGAAGACGTGGCGACTTGCCTCCGGGCGTGTGGATGATCCTGAAAAGCGGTGACAGGCGAAACTAACATCGGAGCGGCCTACAAGACAGTGTAGTCCAAGCTGCACTTGTATAGTGTGGAGTGGAACGCTTCACAATAGTGACATCCACAGCGCTAAGGATTCTTCTAACGAGAAGGTTGAAGGCAAGTCCCACTTATTGTATTCCTTCTGTTTAGTGCTAAGTATAATGAAGCGATAACTTTTTTCTGAATACCTTCGAACTCACGTGAATATTTTTGTGACATCTTGATCATTAGACAAAAAAAAAACACGGATAGCGTCTGGGTATGACGTAACAATAAATATATTTTTTAAAATGCATCCTATTTCGTCAAAAGATGTGGGGCAAAAAATTAGCTAATACACTCAGTTTATAAACCTAATGTGTTGTAATGTTTAATTAACCTTTTAAAATTTGATTTAACAATATTTTTATGTCCTATAAAATCGAATAAAAATTCACTAGTGTAAACCATGCACACTACCATGTTAATCCGTTTAGACATTTATTATTCTGAATTTTTATAACAAAAATTCATAGCAGGCTCGTTAAAATTTGATCTTCTTATGGACGGTAATAGACTACAGATGAAGAAATAATTTGTGATTTTTTCAAATACCAAATAAAAACTATTTATTCTCCTTACATATATTATACAACTGATTTCAAATAATTATTTTAAAGTTATAAATTCAAAGCCAATTGTAAGAAAAATCTTTACTAAAAATAAATCGTAATATTGGAAATTACAATATTGTGCTGCCATCTATGAAGAGAAATTTTAATTATTTTTGAAGAAAAATAACCTTTTTTCTTAATATTTCCTTTTTTTTTCTAGTTTTTCATTTTATTTGTATGCACTAGCAAAATAACTTGATATATACATTTAATTTTTTATATAATAAAAGCGTTTCATAAACAGTCAATTATTTACTTTTTTTTTTTCAAGTTAAAATTATATTTTTCTATATAAAGATAACATATACAATAACATAATATTTTTATTTATTTTATTAGAGCCTAGTGTGATTGAGACAGTTTACAAGAGGCCAATAGGAATGTCTCGTCAATCATTCCATGAAATGATCACCTGCCAAGAAATGACACTTCTCCTTTACCGGATTCTATTTCCTATTTAGTCACCAATATTATATAAAAAATTATCTCCTATAAAATATAAATTATTGACAAAAATTATTGGGGAATTATTTTATCTATTTATTTATTCAGATGCTTAATCATATGAAATATTTATGTTTGAATATATTTAAAAGACAGTATAGTTAATTAAGAAAAATAGGTATTCAATATTTATTCTGATAGATGGCGCAAGCCATCAGCAACTTTCAGTTGCAGGATAAGGAAATTATTAAATTTTTTACTTTTCTTAATTTACAGGGTAAGAGGCGGGAAATTTGTCAAAAATTCAATGACAATATTGATAGAAACCCTGGGAAGAGCATGTAGGGCAGACTTTATTCCATAAGATCCCTCGTGGATCTCATGGAATAAAGTCTGCCCTAGGCTGATGAGGGCCATTAGCCCAAAACCATGGTCTCTAAGTGGACGCTTTTCAGTTTGCAAAAGCTGGTGTTGTGGCTTTGTCACTGACCCGAGGCCGATAGTTTGCGGCAACTGTCAATAGATGGCGTCTAGCTTTGACGGGAGAGGACGACCTTTGTCTATATATTTACTAGCCGAATGACCCGGCAACGCCCGTGTTTTACCCGATTGAATGTTTTAATTCAAATACTATTTGTTACAAGTATAAATTAGCGCCTCAAATAAATGCATATATTAGTTAATAACTATAGCCTATGTGCTTTATCTGTCTATGTACTGTTGGCTTCCGTAGGCGTCTCTTACTGGGAAAAAGAAAGAGAGGAGTCCATTTAGTTATTAACTAATATGTGCATTTATTTAAGGAGCGACCCGCTCCAACACAATAGTTACAAAAATGAAAAAGCGAGTGATGGGGGGGGGGGGGGGGGGGCAAAGGTGGCGTGATCGTAGCCAACCAATAGAAGAGCGCCATTCAAAAAAAAAAGCAAACGGTGATAGAGATGAAAACTGAAGAATTAAGAGATGAAGAACGCATGACGCTCGTAACTGTATATTGAATATAAGTACGATGGTTTCAATTAGTATTTTTTTATTGATTTATATCACAAAGCTAATTTAAAAATATATATTATTTTATCGCGTTAGATGATTATAAGTAATCATCTAATTTTTTTCAACACTTCCTTTAATTTAACAGAAAGCTCTGACCCCTTTAGATGTTGAATTGAAGAGGTTCGACTGTATTTTTTTTGCCGCTAGGAGGCTGATCCGACCGGCTGCGTGTCGCCTTAGCTCCGGTAAATATTTGTTTTGAAAATTGTTTATATCATAGTTATTATATATTATATATTCAGTTTATTAATAGTTATTGTAATACTACATTATTCTTTGTTGAATCTATTGGATTTTTAAAAATAAACACAATTAAATTCATTACTGCAACTTTATGCAAAAATTTAATTTTATAAAAATATGCAAATTTACTGCTCTTTATTTTAGATTCTTATACGAAACTAAATAAATGGAATCGACGGTAGATTCAATTAAATTAAAACTTGATGAAGTTCTTGAATACTTCACAAATAAATTTAAAAGTACTCAAAAAAATTTAACCAAAAATGATCTGACATTTCTTGGCACAAATATAAACCAAATAAAAGATGGTATTTCCTCCATAACAGAAATAAAAAAGGAATTTGAACTAGAAACAATAACCGAAGCCATCAAAGAGGTAATGGACAGCAGGATTGATAAAATAGAAAAGGATATTTCAGTTTATAGACCTTCTTATGCACAAATTGCAAAAAGAGAAAATGTATCAGATTTGATCGTAAAACATCAGCAAATTCAAAATAGAGAATTCACGCTTATGGCAACACCAGCCAACAATGAACCTACTTCAACCATAATACAGGCTATTTCTAAGGATATAAAGAAAATTAGAGACAGGGGCACAAAGATAAAAATCAACAAAATGTTTAACACAAGAAGCGCAGTAATTATAAAATTGCCTAATATGACAGAGATGAATTCACTTCAAGAGGAATTGAACAAATCTGAGGAATTAAAAACAATAAGCAAAATTTTTGTTCCAAAGCAAAGAGATCCAACAGTGGTGGTGAAAAACGTTTCCAAACTAACCGATACAACCACATTTGTAAACACGATTTGCAATATGAATCAGGAGCTGAACGGAATGGAAGATGAAATCAAGATATTATTCGTAATGAAATCTAACACACCAACCCAAAGCATAGTCCTGAGAGTTTCCCCAAAAGCCTATCAACTTATGAAAAGAATGAACAATACATTATATACAGACCTAGAACGTTGTCAGATACAAGATAAAATCCTAGTAAAGCAATGCCAAAATTGTTTTCAGTTTAATCCAGACCATAAAACAAAAGAATGTCCAAATGTACAAATATGTTGCATATGTGGAACCCAGGGCAATCACGTCTGCACAAAAGAGATAAGATGCCATAACTGTTCAAAGAATCCAAGACTTAGGAATAGTCCGATTAACCATAAACCAAATACAAATGACTGTCCTCAATATAAATTGCAGGTTGATAGAACAGTGAGAAGAACTCAATATCTCATCGGTTCAGAAGAGGAATGAATAACGAATTTAGTTATTTGTAATCATGGTGATCACTGCTCTACCATATAGAGGAAACATAAAATGTTTACAACAGAATATTAGAAAAAGTATGACAGCTTTAAACGAACTTACAATTTCAACGAATAATAATCCACCCGATATTATATTACTTCAAGAACCATATGTTTTAAATAAACAGGTTATATTTGATTTAGACTCACCAATAATTTATTCAAAGACTTCAGAAATTATTTACACAGCAACAATCATTGTAAATAAAAATATAAAATTCAAAAAATTAGATAATTTTACGAATCAATTCTGTACTGCAATATCTGTCATAACCTCAAATTCGTTTGTAGTAATCGGAAATTTTTACTTTCATCCCAATTCCTGTAATGATACTCACTTAGATTTTATAAGAAACTTGATTAATACTTATTCAAATAACCCTATAGTCCTATGCGTAGATTTCAATTCCCGTCATCCAATCTGGTTCGATAAAATAACAAATTCAAATGGTTACAAATTGCAAACAATAATAAATGAAAATCACTTGTACATTCACAACGATAAAACTCCAACATGTAGAGGGGCAAGTATAGTAGATCTAACAATCTCGAATAGACTTTCAATAAATATGATCAGATATTGGACCACCTCATCACTGACGAATATTTCTGATCATTTGGCAATTCAATTTGAAATTCACTCAAAATTTAATTATATAAAAGATAAACAGAATTCTACATGGAAATTCAATGAAAAACACGCCAACTGGACAAATTTCTCCAAAAATCTCAAGTATCAAGAATTTATCAAATTAAAGAATGAGGCAGATATGGTGGAAAATTGCACGGATATTGATAAAGTTGTAAACAAACTCACGGATAACATAATAGAAGCAGCTTACATATCATTAAAAGTAAAATTAAACAACTACGCATACGATGCAGGTATAAAATGGTGGAATAAAGAACTTGAACAAATGAAAACACATTTTCATTATGTAAGAAACTTATTTTATCACAGTAAGACTATCGATGCAACAATATTTAAACAAGTCAGAAACAAATTTAATAATATGATAAAGAAAGCAAAGAGAAATAGTTTTGAAAATTTTCATCGAAGAAAATGAATCAAATGATCCTTTTGGTAACGCATATAAAATTTTCAAAAAGCTCAAATCCTCAAACAAGCAAAAAGGACTTCCCATAATAGACAACAATCAAGAATCAGAAAAAGAAAAACGCATTACAGACATAATAAATGTATTAATTGCAGATGACAGAATTGATCAAGACAACCATCAACAAGAATTGGTTAGAAGTTACGAACCTTTTTTAAGGAATTCAAGCGCTATCCATATTGATACCGAAGAAATAGAATATCTAATTGACAATAGCAATGTTAAAAAGTCACCAGGTCAAGATTATATCAGTAATAACATGATAAAATACTCAAAGACTCTGATACTTCCTGTGCTACATTCGTTATTAAATAAATGTATTCAGATGGGATATTTTCCAAGGGAATGGAAAACGACAGTTTTAAAAATTCTAATGAAACCAAACAAATCTAACGTCGAATCAATAAAAAGCTATCGACCTATTTCGTTAACATCTAATCTGTCTAAGATCTACGAAAAAGTTATTAAAAAGAAAATTTATGAATATTATATGCAAAACAATTTATTAAGTCCCAAACAGCATGGATTCATCAAGTCAAAATCTACTATTACAGCCTTAAATAATATAATCGATATAATAATGGAACACAAAACCAAAGAACTGACAGCTCTGGTCACAATAGATATTGCGGGAGCCTTTGATAATGCATGGTGGCCTGCGATTTTAAAAATAATAGATGAAGATAATTTGCCGGAAAGTTTAATAAGGACTATTCAATCATATTTCAAATCGAGGAAAACGAAATTTACATATGAGAACTTAACAATAAATAAACAAATTACAAAGGGATGTCCGCAGGGTGGCCCGCTATCTCCACTACTATGGATAATATTACTAAACGATCTTTTGATCAAATATCAAGTTCCTAATAGTGAAGTGGTATGTTATGCGGATGATGTTTCAATTATATGCTGGCACAACAATTGCAAAGACCTGAAATTAGTTATAGAACAGGCATTAAATACGATTGATGTATGGTGTAAGAGTAACAAACTTGAAATAAGTCTAGAAAAAACTAATATACTTTATTTACATAACAAAGAAAAAATCCCAATCAAATTTAATAATGAAATAATCATACCAACTCTGAAGACCAAAATTTTAGGAATAATAATTGCAAACCACAGAAGAAGAAACAAAATAAATTTTACATACCACATAGAAGAAATAGTAAATCGTACAAAACGTTTTAAAAATTATCTCTTCTCAATTTGCGGGAAATCTTGGGGTCTAAGCACCCAGAAAAGGCTAACTTTATATAAATCCATTTTTAGACCAATACTTACATATGGAGCCGAAATTTGGTTCAAATATTTAAATAAAAAATGTTTACAAAAATTAAATTCAACCCAATATCAAATACTGACATGGTGTATACAAGCCTATAAATCCACATCATATAGCTGTGTTCATAGTTTGGCCAACATTCCTCTGATCTCAGACTTTATCGAATCCAGAATCATGATATCTGATCTGAGAAACTTATCCACAGATGATCAACAAATTTATGACCCATTTATTCCAGGAATTATAGATACCTTTCTCAAATCAAGAATGAATGTTCTGAAAAACGAAGCAAATAATACTTTCTTAAGCTTTTTTCCCCAAGAAATCCCTAAATACTTTCGTCCAAATTTTATAATACTCAATTTGTTACAAACCACGGAAATTTCAAAAGTTTTTTAAATAGAATAAAGGCAGTGGAGGATTCAAGTTGCTTTTGTGGTATGGAGGAACAAACCTCAAGACATCTACTGATCGACTGCCCAGCATTTCAAGATTACAGAATGAAGAATGAACTAGTTGTTTATGAATTAAACGATTTGATTTCCAATAAAAAATCATATCTAAAGTTCAATTTATTTTGTAAATACATTCTAAAATTTCTACAAAATCTGGATCTCTAATGTTTTTATTCGTTGAATAATGTAAATAACTCATGTAAATAGACTTTTCTCCTTGTTTGGCGCAAGTATCCCTTGCGGGATATAGCGCTTTGGAAATAAAATAATTGTAATTGTAATTGTAATCTATAAATCACTTTTATAATGAACTAGCCGAATGACCCAGGCAACACCCGGGTTTTACCCGATTAAATGTTTTTATTCAAATACTATTCGTTACAATTATAAATTGGCGCCATGGATCTCACTCTTGTGAAACGTCCCGCTCCAAACTATGTGTCTGAGAAGCGATAATTTGAGATGATCTGGCTTTGTGTCTTTGCTCGAATGAATGTTTTTCTGTTAGAATTTTGTTCCTGCATACTAAAAATGAACTGGCTTCACCCGTAGTCTCTGATTTTTGGAAATTTCCCCGATATAATTTTGTATCTGATAATCAAACATGATAGAGCAATATTGTCATCATCATTTTCTTACTGAAAACAACTATTTTTCCCAGAACCTGCCAATTTGAATTTTTCTTGGCTAAAAATGCGTCCTGTTAAAACAGGTTTTACATGTACATTAGTTTAAGCTGATATTATCTCCCATCTTTACCGCTGAAGGCGTTGCTTCGAGTGAAAGGGCAAAGTTACAACGCAAATTTGCAAATAACTCGAAGAATATTCGGAATAGAGACCTGAAATTTTCACTATAAGTTTTTCCATATTCTATTATATATACTGTTAAAATTTAAGGCAGATTAGTTACATATTGTGGACGTGTATAGCCGACAAACATACATACATACACACATACACTGACTTTTATATATGTCGCATACCTCGACATATTTGCATAGTATTGTTTTGTTTTATATATTTTACATGTTGTTTCTTATGATAGGTGAATATATTTGCATGTCCGCGAGTAGCGCGATGTATATATATAGGTGAAGAGAATAATAAAGTCAGAGTTTCTACTGATTAGAATCGTCTCATAATTTCTTAAACTAGTTCTTCCTAAGTGGAATACCACAAATGGCGCAGCCCCGAACAGGATCCGCAAGACCTTCCCTGGAAAGCCTCTTAAGGGCGATGGTGAAGCAACAAAGCGATATGATGGATATTCTTGGAATAGAAGAAGATGATTCTGAAGATGAGCCTAAGGGCGAAGGTGTAAAGGATTCTGAAGAAAATGGAGAAAAGCCTCTTAAGGGCGATGGTGAAGCAACAAAGCGTTATGATGGATATTCTTGGAATAGAAGAAGATGATTCTGAAGATGAGCCTAAGGGCGACGGTGTAAAGGATTCTGAAGAAAATGGAGAAAGTCTCTTAAGGGCGATGGTGAAGCAACAAAGCGTTATGATGGATATTCTTGGAATAGAAGAAGATGATTCTGACGATGAGCCTAAGGGCGACGGTGTAAAGGATTCTGAAGATTTCGATGAACAGAATGAAATGGTAGATGAAGAAGACTTCGATGAACAGAATGAAATGGTAGATGAAGAAGAAGATGATTCTGAAGATGAGCCTAAGGGCGACGGTGTGAAGGATTCTGAGACTGCAATTAAAGGTTGTGAATCGGTGAAAAATACAGAAGAACTTTTGGTTAATGGCCTTGATGTTCCTACCACCCAAGCTGGGGAAATTTATAGAGATACAGAGAATACAGAAGAACTTCTAATTGCATTATTGATGTTCCTAACACCGAAGTTGAGAAAAATTCTGTTGCTGAAGAAAGTGAAAAAAGCTCAAATTGAGAAAAAGTCTGTTGTTGAAGAAAATGAAAAAGCCGAAGTTGAGAAAAAATCCGTTGAAGCAGATGAAAGTGAAAAGGCTGACGATGAAAAAAAGTCTGTTGTAGTTGAAGAAAGTGTAAAAGCTCAAATTGAGAAAAAGTCTGTTGTTGAAGAAATGAAAAAGCCGAAGTCGAGAAAAATTCAGTTGTAGAAACGGAAGAAAGTGAAAAAGCCGAAGTTGATAAAAAGTCCGTTGAAGCAGATGAAAGTGAAAAGGCTGAAGTTGAAAAAAAGTCAGTTATAGGAACTGATAGTGCAGAGCCTATTACGAAAGAGGTAGATGTTAGTGTTGGTATTGATTCAGATAATGCAGGACTTTGTGATCTTGATGATGCCACTTTCACTCAAGCTGGGGAAATTGACAATAATACAGGGAATACAGAAGAAAGTTCTGATTGCGTTATTGATGTTCCTAACACTCAAGCTGGGGAAATTGACAAAGATTCAGAGAATACAGAAAAACTTTCTGATTGCATTATTGATGTCCCTGACACCCATGCTGGAGAAAAAGAACCTTCTAAGGAGTCTGGTACTGGCAAAAAAGAACCAAAGCCTGGTACCGGCGAAGAAGCACCTCCAAAGGAGTTGAGCCTCCCCACCACCTGGAATAACAGAAACACCATCACCGAAGACATGAAGTTATTGAAAAGAGCTTTGAGAGATCTACCTTGTTACGATACTCTATTGGAAACTCTCAAAAAAGGAATTTATTCGTTTAAAACAAGCGGTGAAAAAAGAAATATGAAATTAGGAATATGTGATGCTATTATCTGCCATGGAATAGGTGATTTCGATAAATGCAGTCTCGCAAGACCTCGTTTGTTAATATTAAAGAAATTAACACGCTGCCAAAAAGTTTGGATTTATGCTAAAGAATTCAGCCAGATGCAAATTTCAGAGATAGAAAGTGGATTCAGAGAGAAGCTGAAGGACCTGCGGAATTGCTAACAGCATCCGTACATAATGCTTTTGTAACCTTCGCTGATATTTTCGAAGGAAAAAGAATGAAATATGTAGGAAAAGGTGTCCATGTATTTGCTATGGTGAAGTCTTATCAAGCGACAAGTTTTCAACTATTTATAGAATTGGACGATTGAATTTAAAAAGACGTTCATGGGGACAATCTACTGCTGAAGAATTTGAGGAATATGACATTGATGATTTACGA
The DNA here is from genome assembly GCA_030710605.1 of Cordylochernes scorpioides. Taxonomy (NCBI): domain Eukaryota; kingdom Metazoa; phylum Arthropoda; class Arachnida; order Pseudoscorpiones; family Chernetidae; genus Cordylochernes; species Cordylochernes scorpioides. The sequence goes on along the minus strand of CP092863.1, from coordinate 171,840,156 downwards.
AATATATTGGCCATCTACAATTCTTTAAGAACCCTAAAAAATGGTCAGATCAATTTATGTTCCTTTATGCTTGTTAAAGATACTGAGAAGACGTTTAGGCTTCTCAAAAATATCTTTGAAAAAGGAAAACCATGGCCTTACTATTGTGAAGGAGAACGAAAAAATTATTTTGTTTTCCTAATGGAATATGGAGGAATAACTCTCGAAACGGCTATCAAATCGAGATTTTCCATGTGAGGATTTATTAGTATTATTCGCCAGATTTGTATAGTTTTTTGCAATTGGTGAAGAGGAAATTGAACTTTTACATGATGATTTTCATATTAACAATGTTCTAGTTGCAGAAACAGAAGAGAAACTAATCAAATATGAAGTAGCTTCAAGAAAGATTAAAATCCCAACTCTTGGATATATTGCTAGAGTAACCGAATTTGGGAATGCCAGGTGTATTAAGGATATAGATTATGGACAAAGGATGATTGGTAAATATGGAAAGAGACCATGTCCAATTGAGTATTCAAGAAAGAATCTATTTATGCTTAGTGGACTCTACTTTGAAATGATAAATATGAGTTTGGAACTTCGTGCAACACTACCTGAACTGCCAAGAGTAACTACATGTCTACAACTGTATGAGGGTTTAATTCAAATCTTAAAAGATTTGGCATATCTTAAAGTCGTAGGTAAACCAACATCTATAGGACATTTATATGACATGATTCCTAAGTGGACTAATCCCAGGTTATTCGTTGGCAATGAAGACGAACCTTCTGTTTTCTACCAGCATGTTTCAAGCACGATCGTAGTATGATGTGGTGTGACCAGACTAGAGAAGCGCTAAAACGTTTGGATTGGCATGATATGAATTTATCTCATTTTGTCTTTTTTCATCCTGAATATGGAGGAGAGAATTATGAAATCCCAACCAACAACTGCATTGCCAAGTTGACTGATTTTGAGATATCTCGACTTGTAGAGAATGATGATCCTAATCCGAATGTTTTTTACAGAATGTTTCTCAGCTAATTTGGACCCATAATGAAATACGAGAATTTAACTCTGCTTGTGAAGTGCATACTGAATTCCATTGAGGAGACATCAACGCAGATTAACCGCCGAAGAAAGTCAAAGATCTCATTCGGAAACTGAAGACTTGGATGAGTTGGGAGTCCCATATCTCTGGCTAGTTGTCTTGAAGAAAGCTCCTCAGGCCAGCAAGTACATCCAACCCTATGACTGTTCTAAATCGGCAGACGATACCTCTAGGCCTGCAAACGATACCTCTAGACCTGCAGACGATACCTCTAGGTCTGCAAACGATACCTCTATACCTGCAGACGATACCTCTAGGTCTGCAAACGATACCTCTAGACCTGCAGACGATACCTCTAAGCCTTCAGACGATACCTCTGGCCTTCAGATCTTCAACGAAATAAGAGACCTTTAAAAGAGTCTCATCTCAGGAGTGATGAGAGGTCATGGAGGGGGAGTCTGTCGCATACCTCGACATATTGCATAGTATTGTTTTGTTTTATATATTTTACATGTTGTTTCTTATGATAGGTGAATATATTTGCATGTCCGCGAGTAGCGCGATGTATATATATAGGTGAAGAGAATAATAAAGTCAGAGTTTCTACTGATTAGAATCGTCTCATAATTTCTTAAACTAGTTCTTCCTAAGTGGAATACCACAATATATATATATATATATATATATATGTAATATTGTTGCAAATGTCGATGTATAGATAAGCTGCAGTCGTGTACGTGAGGCTAGTGTTGATGTTCTTCTTACACGCGGACAACAAGAAGCAGAGGCAGGGCTAGATGTTAGCACAGAGAGGGATCGGGGACAGCCCACGGGACAGAGGTAGAGGCCATGACACAAACTTGGATGCTTATTACCGAGACATGAGAGAGAGAGAGTGCGTGCAAGACAGAAGCCGTCTGTCGATGACCACCCTCTAGAATCATCTGCTGACCTTCTTTCAAAACCTGTTCTGTTTACAGGGGGGTCGTCTATAAGAATGTCCCTCGAGACCCCACATGGGCTGGGCGTTGCCTTTTCCTCCCCTCTGTCCCTGCCACCAGTTGACAGAACACTCTTTGGATCTTTATTTTGACGTCAACATTTTTAGTGTTACATACAAATAGGGGTATACATGTATTATCAATAAAGATATAGCATATATACAAAATTTTGGGGTGGTAGGTAATAGAAACAGTGTACATTTCAATAGAAGGTAGGATATTTTAAGGCTTCGGCTTTACCTAATTGGGAGATATGTGACATATACTAAAAGTGTCATTATTATACAGTTTAAAATATAATATATATATATATATATATATATATATATATATATATATATATATTGTTACATCATGATTAATGGCGTATTTCTTATATTATTTTTAATATATTTGAAATTTGAATTATATATTTATTTATTTTTATATATTCTGCGATATTTATTTAAAACAGATTATTTAGATTGTCATCATTTGTATTTAGGTACACGTGTGACTTCACTGCTCTCTTTGATGTGAGAATATAAATAAAGTATTCTGGAGGCTACTAAAAGTAGACTTATCTCATTATTCCCTTTTATAAATTTGTAGGATGGTTGAAACACGCTCTGGTAAGATGCAAGACCCAGCACAGGAGAGAATCAAGGCTGAAGAGTCTGCCAAGCCGCAACCTGGTGCAACAATATGATGAGGTTTCCAGTCGACTTAAGCTATGGTGTGAAATCCTGTCGACTCTCGCTATAATGTGGTAAACGAGGATCTCTCGCTGTGGTATGGTAACCGAAAGGGGCGAAACTGTAGTAACTGAGAGGGACAGTCAGGGCGTGGAGAGTTTTCCAGTACCTCTCTGCACCTTGGAAGACCTTAAACAGTTCTCACAGAGTACAGGCAGTCGAGGTCGAGGCAGAGTGGGAAAGCTTGGGAATGTCCATACACAAAAACGAAGACACAGTTGCACTAGGAAAGTTCCGTGAACAGATAAAAGTTGAGCTAGGAGAGAAAGATAGAGATAGAAGAGTTCTTACTGGTCTACATGGTGGATGAGATGGACCTTGATGACAACCGACGAGGGCTCACGCTGATGGTGAAGTGACTATATTAAAATTCCTTAACTTTTGTGATTTTGATATTTTCCTATTTAATCTTATTTCACAATGTTTTATATTTAAAATTTGCATTTTTGCTCCATTACTTTTTTCATATGTAATTATCTGAAAGTATGTTTTTGGCATAAACAGGTAAATATCCTGTCGGCTTATATTATATTTAAAAAAAAAAAAAGATAATATTTTCTGTTGTAATATTATATAAATTTAAAAAAATAAGATTTCTGTTGTTTTGGATCATCTGGTTGATTATGCTATGGCGGTGCAGTCGTGGTTGAAATCTTGTGAAAGTATAATAACAAAAATGGTTTTGATCAGATATTGTTTTAATTGAGCTATAGGATAAACATAATTTGGTAAAATTACTGCCTGGCTTAAGGCGTAAGAATAAAAAAAAATGAAAAGCGTATTTACATAAGGTACAAATGTTTTGGGCCGACCAATCGGGGAAGAACAACAATGTTATTTTATAGAGAAAGCGCGACCTCTGGCGGTCGATTTAAACAGAGTATTTATATCTATGAAATAATCATTTTAAATAAAATAATACTTTTATATAACATAATTTTAAATAAAATATTTTAATATAACATATATATAATGATTTTATTTTAATTTCCAGCATTTTGGTGATAGAAATCTCTATTCAAAAAAGGTTTAAATTGTATCTAGGAAAAGTGGAAATTGAAGTTGATTATGAGGCCAATGACAATGTTTAATTTTTTATATCAAAAGATATAAATGTTTTTTAAAGTTTTATAAGGAGTGAGATTTTGATAAGTTTTTTTTTTTTGCTTCAAAGATGTCCTTATATATTGCCTTATAATATTTCATTACGTTAGTATGATTCCTTAAATTATATTTAAGTAATGTTAAATGCTAAAATATTTGTTTTAAGCATCACACATTCACTGTTATTCCTGATCTGTTTGTCGAACAGGATTTAATCTATCAATATATTATAATGAAACATGGCTTAGATACCAGAGTAAAGTTAGGGAAGGGGAAAGAGAGGTGGACTTTAGCTGCCCCCGCTGCCATGTGGCAGGCGCTAAAAACAGCATTCCTGTGTGGGAGAGGACTGAGTCTGGTTACATCTGCGGCAAGAAGAAGACGTGGCGACTTGCCTCCGGGCGTGTGGATGATCCTGAAAAGCGGTGACAGGCGAAACTAACATCGGAGCGGCCTACAAGACAGTGTAGTCCAAGCTGCACGTGTATAGTGTGGAGTGGAACGCTTCACAATAGTGACATCCACAGCGCTAAAGGATTCTTCTAACGAGAAGGTTGAAGGCAAGTCCCACTTATTGTATTCCTTCTGTTTAGTGCTAAGTATAATGAAGCGATAACTTTTTTCTGAATACCTTCGAACTCACGTGAATATTTTTGTGACATCTTGATCATTAGACAAAAAAAAAAACACGGATAGCGTCTGGGTATGACGTAACAATAAATATATTTTTTAAAATGTATCCATTTCGTCCGAAGATGTGGGGCAAAGAAATTAGCTAATACACTCAGTTTATAAACCTGATGTGTTGTAATGTTTAATTAACCTTTTAAATTTGATTTAACAATATTTTTATGTCCTATAAAATCGAATAAAAATTTACTAGTGTAAACCATGCACACTACCATGTTCATACCGTTTAGAAATTTATTATTCTGAATTTTTATAACAAAATTCATAGCAGGCTCGTTAAAATTTGATCTTCTTATTATGGACGGTAATAGACTACAGATGAAGAAATAATTTGTGATTTTTTCAAATACCAAATAAAAACTATTTATTCTCCTTACATATATTATACAACTGATTTCAAATAATTATTTAAAGTTAAGAATTCAAAGCCAATTGTAAGAAAAATATTTACTAAAAAATAAATCGTAATATTGGAAATTACAATATTGTGCTGCCATCTATGAAGAGAAATTTTAATTATTTTTGAAGAAAAATAACTCTTTTTCTTAATATTTCCGTTTTTTTTTCTTCTAGTTTTTCATTTTATTTGTATGCACTAGCAAAATAACTTGATATATACATTTAATTTTTTATATAATAAAAGGGTTTCATAAACAGTCAAATATTTACTTTTTTTTTAGTTAAAATTATATTTCTCTATATAAATTATAACATATACAATAACATAATATTTTTATTTATTTATTTTATTAGAGCCTAGTGTGATTGAAGCAGTTTACAAGAGGCCAATAGGAATGTCTCGTCAATCATTCCAAGAAATGATCACCTGCCAAGAAATGACACTTCTCCTTTACCGGATTCTATTTCCTATTTAGTCACCAATATTATAAAAAAAATATCTCTCATAAAATTTCAATTATTGACAAAAATTATTGGGGATTTATTTTATCGATTTTTTTATTCAGGTGCTTAATCATATGAAATATTTATGTTTGAATATATTTAAAATACTGTATAGTTAATTAAGAAAATAGTATTCAAAATTTATTCTGATAGATGGCGCAAACCATCAGCAACTTTCAGTTGCACGATATTTGCTATTTGCTTTTGAATGTATGTAGACAGTTTATCTAAGTTATGCAGCTGTATTTGGTTTGGAGGAAGGTATACAAATATCAAACAGATAACATGTTGGAGGGCTCTTGTGTTTGTTGATAAGAAAATAGATAACCAAGTGCCATCCTTTTCTGAACTGTCTACTCTATATTGCCCGCCTTCCTAAAACCGACAATCATACCCCCTGACCCTCTTCCCCTTCCAGATTCTTTGGTGGCAGGTAATTCGATAATTTGATAATCTTTTAGTGATATGTTATTCCTGTTCAGGCACCAAGTTTCCAGTAGAGCAAAAATTTCGTAGTTCTTTATGTGCTCGAGGAGTAGAAATATCGAAAGAATCCTATAGAAACCATTTATATTCCAACATATTATTTTTTCCCGCGATGTCTCGCGAATTTTCAGAAAAATTTGCATTGTCAGCGTCTTGAAAATCAAATTTACATGTTTTTGTGTCGAAGTAACTTTCCGTTATTTGATTGTTGGGTGGAGAATTAATTTGTGATTTTGATGTCATATTTCTTCTATTTACACAATTGTTTCTACGAGGTTGTTGCTATATAGCAGCTCCTGTGCTATCAACAACTTAGCCATTCATCACTTTACAAACTTTATCATTTACAAAAAGCGTATTATCTCTCAACTTCGATTTTATTCCTCTTTCACCCAATTCTTTCCTTTTTGCAATTAGGATGCGCCGTTGCTCTCTAACATTTTTACTATAATCTTTAATTATCGAAATTTTAGTATCTCTGAGTTGTAGGCATTTTTAAATATCTTTGCTCTATCAGCATAATCAGGCACCACAACAAGAATAGGTGCATTGGATCCGCGTGAAAGTCGGTGACATTTTGTTATTTTTTAAATCATCTCCGATTTCCATTTTATCTCTAATTATGTTTTGAATCTTTAAGTTACAATCTGCCTGATTTTCATCACCCTCCCTCTCAATACCATAGAACACTAGATTGGGCTCACGCAGTCTCGTCTCAAAAAATTCGACTCTAGCCTCCAGTTCATTTACCTTTAACGAATTACATGAAGCCAATTTTTCGGTAGCCTGTTGAGACATATCAGAGAAATATATTATCTGATACACATTATTACCCCTTATGAAAAATCACATATTTGAGAGAGGAATTGGAATAGACAAAGTTTTTTTTTTTTAGTTTCTTCATGCCATCTTTAATAATTCTAACAATAATTTTACCCATGTTCCAACTACTCATCATAGGCGAATTTAGCATTTTTAATTCATCTTGCGGCAAATTAGACCTCGTCTACAGATGATAAGCTTGTAAATATCATGATTTCTATAGGTAAATACGAATATTAGTAGACGTCCTAGCAGCCAGTCATTCTGTTTACCTTCCCTATTGGCCTGCTTTTCATTTTGCCCATCTTTCAATATCAATGCATTTGCCGCGGTGCGGACAGCTCATGGTGCTGTGTCCTTTGTCAGAGTGTCCTTGATGACACTTCTCATCGAGAAAACGACCTATAATTTTGACCCATGGTACGTAATATTGTTGTTTGATCTTACAGGGCCACGAGAACAAGATATCTGTCTTCTTGGGCGATAGTGATCGAACCATTGATTCTGTATGATGTTATGTTTGGCCATTTTTGTTATATCAATTCCTGATTCTTGTGAGCTTCATGGGACCTCGAATCAGGCAAACAGCAATAAAATGGTAGGATAAAATAAGTTCCAGGATTTCTTTTTTTTTTTTGCCTCGAGCAAATTCTTATAGGTGTCATTGCATGAGGCATGCTATTTGAACAAGGTCAACAGTAATTTTTAACAAATAACCAAAATTATAATTAGAATTCTATCAGAAAAACCAATCTTGCATTACGATCCGGCTCCCTAGCACAAACCTATATTAGTTTGCTAAAAATGTTTATTTACTCCCGTCATATTTTTATCAACCTTTAGAAGAGCAAATTTCTTATTTTATCTATTAATTTCATTTTGAAAATCATTTTTTTTTTGCGCTGATTTTCTATTGTAAATTTTATAGAATACTTCAACATTTTAACGAATATAGTGTATATATGTTTGTAGTGTTTATGTTTTTTCTGCTATATAGTATAAATTAACATTTGATCATATATTTGATTTGATTATATATATAATGATATTAATTTAATTTCCGACATTGGTGATAGAATACTCTAATAAAAAATGTTCAAACAGTAGCTAGAAAAGTAGTTATGGAAGTTGGATATGTGGCCATTGGCAATGTTTAACATTTTTTATAACAAAATATAGAATTTTTTTCTAAATTTTTATAAGAAGCGAGTTTTTGACAAGTTTTACTGCGTAGTATCCTCAAATATTGTCTTCTCATATTTCATTACGTTAGTATGATTCCTTTAATTAGGAATATATTTGAGTAATGTTAAATGCTAAAATATTTGTTTTAAGCATCACACATTCACTGTTATTTCTGATCTGTTTGTGAAACAGGATTCACTATATCATTATATTATATTGTAACATGGCCTAGATACCAGAGTAAAGTTGGGAAAAGAGGAGTGGACTCCAGCTGCCCCCGCTGCCATGTGGCAGGCGCTAAAAACAGCATTCCTGTGTGGGGAGGACAGAGTCTGGTTACATCTGCGGCAAGAAGAAGACGTGGCGACTTGCCTCCAGGCGTGTGGATGATCCTGCAAGATGGTGTCAGGCGAAACTAACATCGGAGCGGCCTACAAGACAGTGTAGTCCAAGCTGCACGTGTATAGTGTGGAGTGGAACGCTTCACAATAGTGACATCCACAGCGCCAAGGATTCTTCTAACGAGAAGGTTGAAGGCAAGTCCAACTTATTGTATTCCTTCTGTTTAGTGCTACGTATAATGAAGCGATAACCTTTTTCTGAATACCGTCGAACTCACGTGTATATCTTTGTGGAATCCTGATTAGACAAAAAACACGGATAGCGTCCGGGTACGACGTAAGAATAAATATATTTTTGAAATGCATCCTATTTCGTCTAAAGATTTGGGACAAAAATTAGCTAATAAACACAGTTTATAAAACTAAAAATGTTTAATTAACTTTTTAAAATTTGATTTAACAAGATTTTTATGTCATATAAAATCATAGTGGCAACGAATTCCAGGACTCGAGACACCTACTGCTGGAATGCCCACTCTTCTTCACCGCTAGACAACAGACAATAAATAATGTTGTAGATCTATATCAATTTGTGAATAGCAGAGATAATCATCACAGATTTAACCATTTTTGTAGATATATTTATTATTATCTTTCTAACCTGAAAGGTTCAGGTTCCTAATATATATTATTGTTTCCCTTTTTATTTCGATTACTTTTTCTTGTATAATATACTGTTTCTGTTTTTAAAAATGTAAATCGACGCAATTATCCCTACTGAGATATCGCGTTTTGTGTGTTAATTAAATTTTAAAATGTCATATACAATCGAATGAAAATTAACTAGTGTAAACTATACACACTACCATGTTCATCCGTTTAGCTATTTATTATTCTGAATTTTATAACAAAAATTCATAGCAGGCTCATTAAAATTTGATCTTTTTATGGACGCCAATAAACTACAGATATAAGAAATAATTTGTTATTTTTTCAAATACCAAATTAAAACTATTTATTCTCCTTACATATATTATACAACTGATTTCAAATAATTATTTTAAAGTTAAGAATTCAAAGCCAATTGTAAGAAAAATCTTTACTGAAAAATAAATCGTAATATTGGAAATTACAATATTGTGCTGCCATCTATGAAGAGAAATTTTAATTATTTTTGAAGAAAAATAACTCTTTTTCTTAATATTTCCGTTTTTTTTCTTCTAGTTTTTCATTTTATTTGTATGCACTAGCAAAATAACTTGATATATACATTTAATTTTTTATATAATAAAAGGGTTTCATAAACAGTCAAATATTTACTTTTTTTGTAGTTAAAATTATATTTCTCTATATAAATATAACATATACAATAACATAATATTTTTATTTATTTATTTTATTAGAGCCTAGTGTGATTGAAGCAGTTTACAAGAGGCCAATAGGAATGTCTCGTCAATCATTCCAAGAAATGATCACCTGCCAAGAAATGACACTTCTCCTTTACCGGATTCTATTTCCTATTTAGTCACCAATATTATAAAAAAAATATCTCTCATAAATTTCAATTATTGACAAAAATTATTGGGGATTTATTTTATCGATTTTTTTATTCAGGTGCTTAATCATATGAAATATTTATGTTTGAATATATTTAAAATACTGTATAGTTAATTAAGAAAATAGGTATTCAAAATTTATTCTGATAGATGGCGCAAACCATCAGCAACTTTCAGTTGCACGATAAGGACATTCTCTTTTTTTACTTTCTTAATTTACAGGGTAAATTGTTCAATAACAAAATTGTTAGAAACCCTGGAAAGAGCATGTAGGGCAGACTTTATTCCATAAGATCCCTCGTGGATCTCATGGAATAAAGTCTGCCCTAGGCTGATGAGGGCCATTAGCCCGAAACCATGGTCTCTAGGTGGACGCTTCTCAGTTTGCCAAAGCTGGTGTTGTGGTTTTGTCACCGACCCGAGGCTGATAGTTTGCGGCAACTGTGAATAGATGGCGTCTAGCTTTGACGGGAGAGACGACCTTTGTCTTTATTCTATATACAGTTACGAGCGTCATGCGTTCTTAATAATTCTTCATCTCTGTCGCCGTTTGCTTTTTATTTTTTTTTGGAATGGCGCTCTCCTATTGGTTGGCTACGATCACGCCACCTTTGCCCCCCCCCCCCATCCTGCCCCCCCCTCCCCCCCCCCCACTCGCATTTTGGTTTTTGGAACTATTGTTTTGGAGCGGGTCGCTCCTTAAATAAATGCATATATTAGTTAATAACTAAATGGAATCCTCTCTTTCTTTTTCCCAGTAAGAGACGCCTACGGAAGCCAACAGTACATAGACAGATAAAGCACATAGGCTATAGGTATTAACTAATATATGCATTTATTTAAGGCGCCAATTTATAATTGTAACAAATAGTATTTGAATAAAAACATTCAATCGGGTAAAACACGGGCGTTGCCCGGGTCATTCGGCTAGTATATATATATAAGTACAATGGTTTCAATTATTATTTTTTATTGATATATATCACAAAGCTAATTTAAAATTATATATTATTTTTTCGAGTTAGATGATTATAAGTAATCATCTGATTTTTCAACACTTCCTTTAATTTAACCGAAAGCTCTGACGCCTTGGGATGTTGAATTGAAGAGGTTCGACTGTATCTATAAATCACTTTTATAATGAACTAGCGGAATGACCCAGGCAACGCCCGGGTTTTACCCAATTAAATGTTTTTATTCAAATACTATTCGCTACAAATATAAATTGGCGCCATGGATCTCACTCTTGTGAAACGTCCCGCTCCAAACTTTGTGTCTGAGAAGCGATATTTTTATAAAGAGATGATCTGGCTTTGTATCTTCTGCTCGAATGAATGTTTTTCTGTTAGAATTTTGTTCCTGCATACTAAAAATGAGCTGGCTTCACCCGTAGTCTCTGGTTTTTGGAAATTTCCCCGATTTAATTTTGTATCTGATAATCAAACATGATAGAGCAATATTGCCATCATCATTTTCTTACTGAAAACAACTATTGTTCCCAGAACCTGCCAATTTGAATTTTTCTTGGCTAAAAATGCGTCCTGTTAAAATAGGTTTTACATGTACATTAGGTAAGCTGATATTATCTCCCATCTTTACCGCTGAAGGCGTTGCTTCCGAGTGAAAGGGCAAAGTTACAACGCAAATTTGCAATTAACTCGAAGAATATTCGGAATAGAGACCTGAAATTTTCACTATAAGTTTTTCCATATTCTATTATATATACTGTTGAAATTTAAGGCAGATTAGTTACATATTGTGGACGTGTATAGCCGACAAACATACATACATACACACATACACTGACTTTTATATATATATATATGTAATATTGTTGCAAATGTCGATGTATAGATAAGCTGGCAGTCGTGTACGTGAGGCTAGTGTTGATGTTCTTCTTACACGCGGACAACAAGAAGCAGAGGCAGGGCTAGATGTTAGCACAGAGAGGGATCGGGGACAGCCCACGGGACAGAGGTAGAGGCCATGACACAAACTTGGATGCTTATTACCGAGACATGAGAGAGAGAGAGTGCGTGCAAGACAGAAGCCGTCTGTCGATGACCACCCTCTAGAATCATCTGCTGACCTTCTTTCAAAACCTGTTCTGTTTACAGGGGGGTCGTCTATAAGAATGTCCCTCGAGACCCACATGGGCTGGGCGTTGCCTTTTCCCTCCCCTCTGTCCCTGCCACCAGTGACAAAACACTCTTTGGATCTTTATTTTGACGTCAACATTTTTAGTGTTACATACAAATAGGGGTATACAGGTATTATCAATAAAGATATAGCATATATACAAAATTTTGGGGTGGTAGGTAATAGAAACAGTGTACATTTCAATAGAAGGTAGGATATTTTAAGGCTTCGGCTCTACCTAATTGGGAGATATGTGACATATACTAAAAGTGTCATTATTATACAGTTTAAAATATACTATATATATATATATATGTGATGAGGTTTCCAGTCGACTTAAGCTATGGTGTGAAATCCTGTCGACTCTCGCTATAATGTGGTAAACGAGGATCTCTCGCTGTGGTATGGTAACCGAAAGGGGCGAACCTGTAGTAACTGAGAGGGACAGTCAGGGCGTGGAGAGTTTTCCAGTACCTCTCTGCACCTTGGAAGACCTTAAACAGTTCTCACAGAGTACAGGCAGTCGCGGTCGAGGCAGAGTGGAAAGCTTGGGAATGTCCATACACAAAAACGAAGACACAGTTGCACTAGGAAAGTTCCGTGAACAGATAAAAGTTGAGCTAGGAGAGAAAGATGGAGATAGAAGAGTTCTTACTGGTCTACATGGTGGATGAGATGGACCTTGATGACAACCGACGAGGGCTCACGCTGATGGTGAAGTGACTATATTAAAATTCCTTAACTTTTGTGATTTTGATATTTTCCTATTTAATCTTATTTCACAATGTTTTATATTTAAAATTTGCATTTTTGCTCCATTACTTTTTTCATATGTAATTATCTGAAAGTATGTTTTTGGCATAAACAGGTAAATATCCTGTCGGCTTATATTATATTTAAAAAAAAAAAAAGATAATATTTTCTGTTGTAATATTATATAAATTTAAAAAATAAGATTTCTGTTGTTTTGGATCATCTGGTTGATTATGCTATGGCGGTGCAGTCGTGGTTGAAAATCTTGTGAAAGTATAATAACAAAAATGGTTTTGATCAGATATTGTTTTAATTGAGCTATAGGATAAACATAATTTGGTAAAATTACTGCCTGGCTTAAGGCGTAAGAATAAAAAAAAATGAAAAGCGTATTTACATAATGTACAAATGTTTTGGGCCGACCAATCGGGGAAGAACAACAATGTTATTTTATAGAGAAAGCGCGACCTCTGGCGGTCGATTTAAACAGAGTATTTATATCTATGAAATAATAATTTTAAATAAAATAATACTTTTATATAACATAATTTTAAATAAAATATTTTAATATAACATATATATAATGATTTTATTTTAATTTCCAGCATTTTGGTGATAGAAATCTCTATTCAAAAAAGGTTTAAACTGTATCTAGGAAAAGTGGAAATTGAAGTTGATTATGAGGCCAATGACAATGTTTAATTTTTTATATCAAAAGATATAAATGTTTTTTAAAGTTTTATAAGGAGTGAGATTTTGATAAGTTTTTTTTTTTTTTTGCTTCAAAGATGTCCTTATATATTGCCTTATAATATTTCATTACGTTAGTATGATTCCTTAAATTATATTTAAGTAATGTTAAATGCTAAAATATTTGTTTTAAGCATCACACATTCACTGTTATTCCTGATCTGTTTGTCGAACAGGATTTAATCTATCAATATATTATAATGAAACATGGCTTAGATACCAGAGTAAAGTTAGGGAAGGGGAAAGAGAGGTGGACTTTAGCTGCCCCCGCTGCCATGTGGCAGGCGCTAAAAACAGCATTCCTGTGTGGGAGAGGACTGAGTCTGGTTACATCTGCGGCAAGAAGAAGACGTGGCGACTTGCCATCGGGCGTGTGGATGATCCTGAAAAGCGGTGACAGGCGAAACTAACATCGGAGCGGCCTACAAGACAGTGTAGTCCAAGCTGCATGTGTATAGTGTGGAGTGGAACGCTTCACAATAGTGACATCCACAGCGCTAAGGATTCTTCTAACGAGAAGGTTGAAGGCAAGTCCCGTTTATTGTATTCCTTCTGTTTAGTACTAAGTATAATGAAGCGATAACTTTTTTCTGAATACCTTCGAACTCACGTGAATATTTTTGTGACATCTTGATCATTAGACAAAAAAAAAAAAAAACACGGATAGCGTCTGGGTATGACGTAACAATAAATATATTTTTTAAAATGCATCCTATTTCGTCAAAAGATGTGGGGCAAAAAAATTAGCTAATACACTCAGTTTATAAACCCAATGTGTTGTAATGTTTAATTAACCTTTTAAAATTTGATTTAACAATATTTTTATGTCTTATAAAATCGAATAAAAATTCACTAGTGTAAACCATGCACACTACCATGTTAATCCGTTTAGACATTTATTATTCTGAATTTTTATAACAAAATTCATAGCAGGCTCGTTAAAATTTGATCTTCTTATGGACACTAATAGACTACAGATGAAGAAATAATTTGTTATTTTTTCAAATACCAAATAAAAACTATTTATTCTCCTTACATATATTATACAACCGATTTCAAATAATTATTTTAAAGTAAAGAATTCAAAGCCAATTGTAAGAAAAATCTTTACTAAAAAATAAATCGTAATATTGGAAATTACAATATTGTGCTGCCATCTATGAAGAGAAATTTTAATTATTTTTAAAGAAAAATAACTATTTTTCTTAATATTTCCGTTTTTTTTTTTCTAGTTTTTCATTTTATTTGTATGCACTAGCAAAATAACTTGATATATACGTTTAATTTTTTATATAATAAAAGGGTTTCATAAACAGTTAAATATTTACTTTTTTTTTCAAGTTAAAATTATATTTCTCTATATAAAGATAACATATACAATAACACAATATTTTTATTTATTTTATTAGAGCCTAGTGTGATTGAGACAGTTTACAAGAGGCCAATAGGAATGTCTCGTCAATCATTCCATGAAATGATCACCTGCCAAGAAATAACACTTCTCCTTTACCGGATTCTATTTCCTATTTAGTCACCAATATTATAAAAATTATCTCCTATAAAATTTAAATTATTGACAAAAATTATTGAGGATTTATTTTATCTATTTATTTATTCAGGTGCTTAATCATATGAAATATTTATGTTTGAATATATTTAAAAGACAGTATAGTTAATTAAGAAAATAGGTATTCAATATTTATTCAGATAGATGGCGCAAGCCATCAGTAATTTTCAGTTGCAGGATAAGGAAATTATTATATTTTTTACTTTTCTTAATTTACAGGGTAAGAGGCGGGGAATTTGTCAAAAATTCAATGACAATATTGATAGAAACCCTGGGAAGAGCATGTAGGGCAGACTTTATTCCATAAGATCCCTCGTGGATCTCATGGAATAAAGTCTGCCCTAGGCTGATGAGGGCCATTAGCCCGAAACCATGGTCTCTAGGTGGACGCTTTTCAGTTTGCCAAAGCTGGTGTTGTGGCTTTGTCACCGACCCGAGGCCGATAGTTTGCGGCAACTGTCAATAGATGGCGTCTAGCTTTGACGGGAGAGACGACCTTTGTCTATATATATACTAGCCGAATGACCCGGGCAACGCCCGTGTTTTACCCGATTGAATGTTTTAATTCAAATACTATTTGTTACAATTATATATTGGCGTCTTATATAAATGCATATGTTAGTTAATAACTATAGCCTATGTGCTTTATCTCTCTATGTACTGTTGGCTTCCGTAGGCGTCTCTTACTGGGAAAAAGAAAAAGAGGATTCCATTTGGTTATTAACTAATATATGCATTTATTTAAGGAGCTACCCGCTCCAACACAATGGTTACAAAAACGAAAAAGCGAGTGGGGGGGAGGCATGATGGGGGGCAAAGGTGGCGTGATCGTAGCCAACCAATAGGAGGGCGCCATTCCAAAAAAAGCAAACGGTTACAGAGATGACTGATTAAGAGATGAAGAATGACGCTCGTAACTGAATATATAATAAGTATAATGGTTTCAATTAATATTTTATTGATTTATATTACAAAGCTATTATAAAAATATATATTATTTTATCGAGTTAGATGATTATAAGTAATCATCTAATTTTTTTTCAACACTTCCTTTAATTTAACCGAAAGCTCTGACCCCTTGGGATGTTGAATTGAAGAGGTTCGACTGTATTTATAAATCACTTTTATAATGAACTAGCCGAATGACCCAGGCAACGCCCGGGTTTTACTCGATTAAATGTATTTATTCAAATACTATTCGCTATTGGCGTCATGGATATCACTCTTGTGAAACGTCCCGCTCCAAACTTTGTGTCTGAGAAGCGATATTTTGAGATGATATGGCTTTGTGTCTTTGCTCGAATGAATGTTTTTCTGTTAGAATTTTGTTCCTGCATACTAAAAATGAACTGGCTTCACCCGTAGTCTCTGAATTTTGGAAATTTTCCCGATATAATTTTGTATCTGATAATCAAACATGATAGAGCAATATTGTCATCATCATTTTTCTTACTGAAAACAACTATTTTTCCCAGAACCTGCCAATTTGAATTTTTCTTGGCTAAAAATGCGTCCTGTTAAAATAGGTTTTACTTGTACATTAGGTAAGCTGATATTATCTCCCATCTTTACCGCTGAAGGCGTTGCTTCCGAGTGAAAGGGCAAAGTTACAACGCAAATTTGCAAATAACTCGAAGAATATTCGGAATAGAGAACTGAAATTTTCACTATAAGTTTTTCCAAATTCTACTATATATACTGTTAAAATTTAAGTCAGATTATTTACATATTGTGGACGTGTATAGCCGACAAACATACATACATACACACATACACTGACTTTTATATATATATGTAATATTGTTGCAAATGTCGATGTATAGATAAGCTGGCAGTCGTGTACGTGAGGCGAGTGTTGATGTTCTTCCCACACGCGGACAACAAGAAGCAGAGGCAGGGCTAGATGTTAGCACAGAGAGGGATCGGGGACAGCGCACGGGACAGAGGTAGAGGCCATGACACAAACTTGGATGCTTATTACGGAGACATGGAGAGAGAGAGTGCGTGCAAGACAGAAGCCGTCTGTCGATGGCCACCCTCTAGAATCAACTGCTGACCTTCTTCCAAAACCTGTTCTGTTTACAGGGGAGTCGTCTATAATAATGTCCCTCGGGACCCCACATGGGCTGGGCGTTGCCTTTTCCTCCCCTCTGTCCCTGCCACCAGTTGACAGAACATTCTTTGGATCCTATGTTTTGACGTCAACATTTTTAGTGTTACATACAAATAGGGGTTTAGAGGTATTATCAATAAAGATATAGCATATATACAAAATATCGGGGTAGTAGGAAATAGAAACAATGTACATTTTAATAGAAGGTAGGATATTTTAAGGCATCGGCTCTAAATAATTGGGAGATATGTGGCATATACTAAAAGTGTCATTATTACACAGTTTAAAATATACTATATATATATATGTGATGAGGTGTCCAGTCGACTTAAGCTATGGTGTGAAATCCTGTCGATTCTCGCTATAATGTGGTAACCGAGGATCTCTCGCTGTGGTATGGTAACCGAAAGTGGCGAACCTGTAGTAACTGAGAGGGACAGTCAGGGCGTGGAGAGTTTTCCAGTACCTCTCTGCACCTTGGAAGACCTTAAACAGTTCTCACAGAGTACAGGCAGTCGTGGTCGAGGCAGAGTGGAAAGCTTGGGAATGTCCATACACAAAAACGAAGACACAGTTGCACTAGGAAAGTTCCGTGAACAGATAAAAGTTGAGCTAGGAGAGAAAGATGGAGATAGAAGAGTTCTTACTGGTCTACATGGTGGATGAGATGGACCTTGATGACAACCAACGAGGGCTCACGCTGATGGTGAAGTGACTATATTTTTGGCTAGGGCGGAGGTATTATATATCTTTGCCGAGAGAGGAAGTATTGCATTTCAGCAGATGCAACAAAAGCGTGGGTCGGCTGGCGAAGTTGTACCCTGGCGCCGCCCTGACAGTTTCCTATCTATCTTTAGATGTTGTAGTGGTACTCCATCTAACTCGATATTAGACGTTTTTGACTTCTATCTCTTGCTTCAGCTCAACTCTTAATCTATTACAGTTTTATTTATTTATCCTCAGTTTGTACAAAGTACATTACATATGATGATGTTATGACACATGTCAATAATGCGTATAATCATTTACAGATGTGTTTCAATTACACAACATGAAATTCTTGTTATAAGTATTATACAATATGTGGTTGTTGGTTTAAATTACCATATACAGGGTGTACCAGGTAAATTGGGACTAACTTTGACAGTCCATAAAACAAAAACTACTTGAGATTAAAAACTTGTTTTTTTTTTTCATTACGTAGCCATATTCATGTAAAATGCAACAGTACATGTGTGCGCAGTGTAGTGATGAACAGTAACCGAGAATTTGAAAATCGAGCTGCCATCATCGTTGCTCTGCGCGCCGGAAGGAGCCCCAAAGAGATAGTGGATTTTCTTAAGTTGCCCAAAACCACTATTTATCGTGTCAAGAAGCAGTTTGATGAGGCCGACAGTAACAAAGAGGGGATAGCTACAAGGAAAAAGCACTCGCGTCGATAGGACAGGGTAAGAGGCGAAGAATTTGTCAAAAATGTAAAGGAGAAGATTGATGGAAACCCGGGGAAGAGCATGAGGGCCATAGCCAAGGAAATGGACGTTGGCTCTATGGCAATTGTCAGAACTATCCATGAGGACCTTGGTCTCAAGTCTTATGCCCTTTGGAAAGGTCAGTTGCTGACTGAGAATATGAAGAATAACAGAAAAGGAAAGGCTGCTGCCCTCCTCAACAACCTGAAACACGACTCTTTTGGCATGCTAAGGTTCTTCTCTGACGAAAAGAACTTTGACGTGGACCAAAAGGTAAATCCCAGGAATGATCGCTGGATCTGTAAAGACCCCTCAGAGATACCTGTCGTGATGCACACGAAATTTCCTGCCTCCGTAATGGTCCTTGGCGTTATCAGCAGTGAAGGTGATGTCATGCCTCCCCATTTCTTTGAGAAGGGCCTTAGGATGAACGCTAACACCTACATCAATGTTCTGGAGACCGTTGTGAAGCCTTGGATGGACATGGTGGCCGCAGGAAGGAAGTATGTCTTCCAACAGGACTCAGCTCCAGCCCATAAGGCAAAAAAGACACAATCGTGGCTGACACTTAACGTCCCTAGTCACTGGGGTCCTGATATTTGGCCCCCTAATTCTCCAGATTGCAATCCCCTCGACTACTATGTATGGGGCGTTGTTGAGAGAGATGTCAACAAAGCTCCTCATACCACCATCCAGTCTGTCAAGAAAGCAGTTCACACGGTGATGACCCAAATGGACAAGGTCATCGTCGCCAAGGCCTGTGCTTCATTCCGCACTCGCCTCGAGACTGTTGTAGCTAATAATGGAAACTTCATTGAATAAATAAAAACTATATCCTTTTATCTACTACTGTGTCAAATTTTATTCGGATATTTTAATTTTTACTTGCAAAAAATTTCAGTTAAAATACCATTGTTGAAATTCCCAATCTACCTGGTACACCCTGTATATATACTTACAATTTAAAACCATATAGCCCACTACTATACATTTATATATATAACAAATTACTGATTTTCAATTCTTTTATTTTAAATGTATATATTTATTTATTCGCTATATATTAATATTGTATATATCACTTTATTATTAATAATTATATTTATAAACATGCATTTTGTAGATTTTAGAAATTTTAAAATTTTATAGCAGTTGTACATACTCGTGAAATGATACGCGAGCTATTCAAAACAATCTTGTTCCCCGAAGAAGTTTGGCGAGTTGACACACGAAATATCGGAAATAAAACTTTTTGATCCAAAATAGGCATTTTTAAATAATATATATATATATACAGGGTGTATCAGGTAAATTGGGACTAACTTTGACATCCATAAAACAAAAACTACTTGAGAATAAAAACTTGTTTTTTTTTCATTACGTAGCCATATTCATGTAAAATGCAACAGTACATGTGTGCGCAGTGTAGTGATGAACAGTAACCGAGAATTTGAAAATCGAGCTGCCATCATCGTTGCTCTGCGCGCCGGAAGGAGCCCCAAAGAGATAGTGGATTTCTTAAGTTGCCCAAAACCACTCTTTATCGTGTCAAGAAGCAGTTTGATTAGGCCGACAGTAACAAAGAGGGGATAGCTACAAGGAAAAAGCACTCGCGTCGATCGGACAGGGTAAGAGGCGAAGAATTTGTCAAAAATGTCAAGGAGAAGATTGATGGAAACCCTGGGAAGAGCATGAGGGCCATAGCCAAGGAAATGGACGTTGGCTCTATGACAATTGTCAGAACTATCCATGAGGACCTTGGTCTCAAGTCTTATGCCCTTCGGAAAGGTCAGTTGCTGACTGAGAATATGAATAACAGAAAAGGAAAGGCTGCTGCCCTCCTCAACAACCTGAAACACGACTCTTTTGGCATGCTAAGGTTCTTCTCTGACGAAAAGAACTTTGACGTGGACCAAAGGTAAATCCCAGGAATGATCGCTGGATCTGTAAAGACCCCTCAGAGATACCTGTCGTGATGCACACGAAATTTCCTGCCTCCGTAATGGTCCTTGGCGTTATCAGCAGTGAAGGTGATGTCATGCCTCCCCATTTCTTTGAGAAGGGCCTTAGGATGAACGCTGACACCTACATCAATGTTCTGGAGACCGTTGTGAAGCCTTGGGATAGACATGGTGGCCGCAGGAAGGAATTATGTCTTCCAACAGGACTCAGCTCCAGCCCATAAGGCAAAAAAGACACAATCGTGGCTGACACTTAACGTCCCTAGTCACTGGGGTCCTGATATTTGGCCCCCTAACTCTCCAGATTGCAATCCTCCTCGACTACTATGTATGGGGCGTTGTTGAGAGAGATGTCAACAAAGCTCCTCATACCACCATCCAGTCTGTCAATAAAGCAGTTCACACGGTGATGACCCAAATGGACAAGGTCATCGTCGCCAAGGCCTGTGCTTCATTCCGCACTCGCCTCGAGACTGTTGTAGCTAATAATGGAAACTTCATTGAATAAATAAAAACTATATCCTTTTATCTACTACTGTGTCAAATTTCATTCGGATATTTTAATTTTTACTTGCAAAAAATTTCAGTTAAAATACCATTGTTGAAATTCCCAATCTACCTGGTACACCCTGTATATATACTTACAATTTAAAACCATATAGCCCACTACTATACATTTATATATATAACAAATTACTGATTTTCAATTCTTTTATTTTAAATGTATATATTTATTTATTCGCTATATATTAATATTGTATATATCACTTTATTATTAATAATTATATTATAAACATGCATTTTGTAGATTTTAGAAATTTTAAAATTTTATAGCAGTTGTACATACTCGTGAAATGATACGCGAGCTATTCAAAACAATCTTGTTCCCCGAAGAAGTTTGGCGAGTTGACACACGAAATATCGGAAATAAAACTTTTTGATCCAAAATAGGCATTTTTAAATAATATATATATATATATACAGGGTGTATCAGGTAAATTGGGACTAACTTTGACATCCATAAAACAAAAACTACTTGAGAATAAAAACTTGTTTTTTTTTTCATTACGTAGCCATATTCATGTAAAATGCAACAGTACATGTGTGCGCAGTGTAGTGATGAACAGTAACCGAGAATTTGAAAATCGAGCTGCCATCATCGTTGCTCTGCGCGCCGGAAGGAGCCCCAAAGAGATAGTGGATTTTCTTAAGTTGCCCAAAACCACTCTTTATCGTGTCAAGAAGCAGTTTGATTAGGCCGACAGTAACAAAGAGGGGATAGCTACAAGGAAAAAGCACTCGCGTCGATCGGACAGGGTAAGAGGCGAAGAATTTGTCAAAAATGTCAAGGAGAAGATTGATGGAAACCCTGGGAAGAGCATGAGGGCCATAGCCAAGGAAATGGACGTTGGCTCTATGACAATTGTCAGAACTATCCATGAGGACCTTGGTCTCAAGTCTTATGCCCTTCGGAAAGGTCAGTTGCTGACTGAGAATATGAATAACAGAAAAGGAAAGGCTGCTGCCCTCCTCAACAACCTGAAACACGACTCTTTTGGCATGCTAAGGTTCTTCTCTGACGAAAAGAACTTTGACGTGGACCAAAAGGTAAATCCCAGGAATGATCGCTGGATCTGTAAAGACCCCTCAGAGATACCTGTCGTGATGCACACGAAATTTCCTGCCTCCGTAATGGTCCTTGGCGTTATCAGCAGTGAAGGTGATGTCATGCCTCCCCATTTCTTTGAGAAGGGCCTTAGGATGAACGCTGACACCTACATCAATGTTCTGGAGACCGTTGTGAAGCCTTGGATAGACATGGTGGCCGCAGGAAGGAATTATGTCTTCCAACAGGACTCAGCTCCAGCCCATAAGGCAAAAAAAGACACAATCGTGGCTGACACTTAACGTCCCTAGTCACTGGGGTCCTGATATTTGGCCCCCTAACTCTCCAGATTGCAATCCCCTCGACTACTATGTATGGGGCGTTGTTGAGAGAGATGTCAACAAAGCTCCTCATACCACCATCCAGTCTGTCAATAAAGCAGTTCACACGGTGATGACCCAAATGGACAAGGTCATCGTCGCCAAGGCCTGTGCTTCATTCCGCACTCGCCTCGAGACTGTTGTAGCTAATAATGGAAACTTCATTGAATAAATAAAAACTATATCCTTTTATCTACTACTGTGTCAAATTTCATTCGGATATTTTAATTTTTACTTGCAAAAAATTTCAGTTAAAATACCATTGTTGAAATTCCCAATTTACCTGGTACACCCTGTATATATACAGGGTGTACCAGGTAAATTGGGACTAACTTTGACAGTCCATAAAACAAAAACTACTTGAGATTAAAAACTTGTTCTTTTTTCATTACGTAGCCATATTCATGTAAAATGCAACAGTACATGTGTGCGCAGTGTAGTGATGAAGAGTAACCGAGAATTTGAAAATCGAGCTGCCATCATTGTTGCTCTGCGCGCCGGAAGGAGCCCCAAAGAGATAGTGGATTTTCTTAAGTTGCCCAAAACCACTATTTATCGTGTCAAGAAGCAGTTTGATGAGGCCGACAGTAACAAAGAGGGGATAGCTACAAGGAAAAAGCACTCGCGTCGATCGGACAGGGTAAGAGGCGAAGAATTTGTCAAAAATGTCAAGGAGAAGATTGATGGAAACCCTGGGAAGAGCATGAGGGCCATAGCCAAGGAAATGGACGTTGGCTCTATGACAATTGTCAGAACTATCCATGAGGACCTTGGTCTCAAGTCTTATGCCCTTCGGAAAGGTCAGTTGCTGACTGAGAATATGAAGAATAACAAAAAAGGAAAGGCTACTGCCCTCCTCAACAACCTGAAACACGACTCTTTTGGCATGCTAAGGTTCTTCTCTGACGAAAAGAACTTTGACGTGGACCAAAAGGTAAATCCCAGGAATGATCGCTGGATCTGTAAAGACCCCTCAGAGATACCTGTCGTGATGCACACGAAATTTCCTGCCTCCGTAATGGTCCTTGGCGTTATCAGCAGTGAAGGTGATGTCATGCCTCCCCATTTTTTGAGAAGGGCCTTAGGATGAACGCTGACACCTACATCAATGTTCTGGAGACCGTTGTGAAGCCTTGGATGGACATGGTGGCCGCAGGAAGGAAGTATGTCTTCCAACAGGACTCAGCTCCAGCCCATAAGGCAAAAAAAGACACAATCGTGGCTGACACTTAAAGTCCCTAGTCACTGTGGTCCTGATATTTGGCCCCCTAATTCTCCAGATTGCAATCCCCTCGACTACTATGTATGGGCGTTGTTGAGAGAGATGTCAACAAAGCTCCTCATACCACCATCCAGTCTTTCAAGAAAGCAGTTCACACGGTGATGACCCAAATGACAAGGTCATCGTCGCCAAGGCCTGTGCTTCATTCCGCACTCGCCTCGAGACTTTTGTAGCTAATAATGGAAACTACATTGAATAAATAAAAACTATATCCTTTTATCTACTACTGTGTCAAATTTCATTCGGATATTTTAATTTTTACTTGCAAAAAATTTCAGTTAAAATACCATTGTTGGAATTCCCAATTTACCTGGTACCACCCTGTATATATAGGGATATACAGATATAAATGTATATAGAGAGAGATACAAAATGTAACCATATCATAGCTATAAACCCCAGTGTTTGATGAGAAAATAAATAAACAAAGAGAGATTACAGAGAAAAGTTACAATATTTATTATCAAAATAAAACCTAGGAGGTATATACATAAAAGGTAGATCCATGTAAGTCCACTGGACTGCGTGGGTCCACTTACTTGCAGTCTTCTGGGTCAAATCAGAGCCGGATATCCTTACTGAGCCCGAAGATCACCTTAACCTGGACATCAGAGTTTGTTTGCAATTAGGACAAGATCACCAATAAAATAAACTTCTTGGAAAAGATAACATGCCATAACTGTGTAATCATAAAAACAATTAGAATACATTCATTATTGTTGTATAAAAATAATATTATAATATATCCTGAGAATTTTTCATAAAATATTGACAGAGTTTTCATACAATAAATATACATTTCTTGCACAACAGATCCAGGAATTTAGTAATATTAGATTCACAATACATCACGGATTCCTTAAATAAACTGGTAAATTTGACAACCCAAAATATAAAGAATCTTATACAAATTTTCTTCCCGATCTGACCATACAAATGTAATGGTACTCTACAACAACGGGCTGCTAGCAGGAAACATGGAGTACCTGTTTATGAAGCTGGTGATGGGAGAGGATGTAGTCTCCAATGGGATTTTCAAGAAGCACTGTTCCCCTCCGGCCCCCAACTGTGGAATGGCCTCTCCACACAACTCCACGTTCAAATATCTGCGCAGCGACAATCCAGAATAAAATACCCTGTGCTGATTAGGTGGTTTAAGATGAGGGGAAGAGCCTTTCTTTTCAAAAAGAAGAGAACAGGGAGGTCATTTTATAAATTGATTGTTTAAATCAACTATGTCTCAATATATTTAATAAATGGTAGTGTTTATTAGGTTTTGAATTATAATGCTTTTGTACATTAGAACCACCTTGAGAGAAAACTCTCTATAAAGGACAGTTTTCATTGTCAAAATTACCATTTTTACTTATTAGCAACTCCCGGAAAGTTGACATCTCTCTCTGAAGGACACTTTGGCTTTGAAACTAAGTGTCCTTTACAGAGAGGTTCTACTGACTCTAATGGTACTTGCATCTCCTTTTCACAAAAATCAGGAAAATTTTAAAAATATAGAGAAAAGTTTATTTTTTGCCATAAAAACAATAAACTTCCTTTCAACCGTCATCTTTTGTAATAAGAACAAAGGTTGAAGTATAATTGATGAAAGTAAGGTGATCTAAGTTTCACTAAAGCCCCCCCACCTCCAATGTCCAAGAATTATTCGTCTGTTTACAATAGAAAGGAAAAATATGTATTTAGAAGGAGTCTTGGGGTAAATTTTGACTTGAGTGATGATTAAAAAGGAGATCTGCAAAAGAAGGATTTGAAACATCTATGTAGAGGAAACATGCCCATCCTTTTCCAGGCAGAATGCAAATGTTTAGTGACTTGTTGGCTTTAAAATGCATTAAATAGGTTATACTGTAAGTTGTTGCTTCTTAAAGTGAAGAAGGCAGACCTAGCATTTGAGACATCTGTCATTAGGTAGCACTTCACCTCTGATGCCATCTCTAAAAGCCACATCTAAAACTAACGCAATGATTGAGACAGCTGATTGAGCTGTCTAAGCTGAGCATGCTATAACCAAGATCCTATCTCTCAAGTGGTGAGAAAATGCCCCCATCTTCCCTTCGTCTACCTGAACTTTCTTATGGCTTCTCTAGCTATACCAAACTTCTTTGTAAGCCCCACTAGCTCCATTCATAGAGATTAATAAATATCACTTCGACATTAGTTGAAACTTAAGGAAGTGTTTTACAGCTAGTTACCAGATGGTATCATAGCAATAAGTACAGTGTAACCACTTACCTGCAGCAAGGTCCACCAGCCACTGATGAAACAGAAGTGGCAACAGATCTCGGGGAAGCAGCTGGGTTCAGATGCTTCAGAGTCAGCTTCAAAGAAGCATTATTGATCTGGACACACCATGATGGGAACTTTAGAGGTAATTACGTGGAAGGACAACCATCATTTTGGTCCTCACATATACCTTAACATTTTATAACAAGCTTGTTAGAATTTGTAGCTCACTAATATATACTTCCCTATCTCTTTCTATTATAGTCGAAATAAATACACCTATCCCCCGATTTACACGGTAGATACGTTCCTGAGAAAAACGTGTAAATCGAGGGATAGGTGTATATTAAACTGTCAAATCTGAATAGGTGTTCGCCCCCTCATGAATCAAAGCATCCCAATATTCTTTTCAACATAGGTAGTATAGAGTAGAATATCGCATTTTAGTATAGTGCGATAAAAACAAAAAAAAACTTATTTGGAAAACCGTGTAAAAGCGAAAACGTGTAAAACAAGTACCGTGTAAATCGGGAGATAGGTGTATATGCAAGATTTTGTGTTGGAGATAGATATGAAATATTCCCAATTAGAAGAGAGCAATTGTGAAGAAAGTGGAAAATGATGCTCTGTAGTTCAGTCTATTCAACACGCTAAAGGATAGAAGCTTCATGCTGAATTATAGCTAGTAGAAATTGATTGAGATTATGAAAAATGTTTGAATTCTTTCAAATGTTGAATTAAGATGGTATGATATTGTGATTACAATGGTTATTTTTCAATTGCTACAAGAGAATATTTGTCAATCAGAAATTCAGAAAAAATATTTGGAAGCCTTCTCATCAGCAGTGAACATCTACAATACAGCTTTGACTATTGCATTGGTCGTTCTATCTTCAACAAAGAAATGATGTATAATAAATTCAGTAAAATTCTATCATTGTTTTTTGCTAGGGAAGAGTGCTATATGGTATAGAGTGAAGGATGTACATTATATATACGTTCACTCTATACCATATTCCCTATAAGTCTGGCAGAAGACCTTTTCTACCAGGTAAAGATTAATCAAATTATGGTTACTGGTCATATACAGTAGAACCTCCCTGTAAAGGACACCTAATTGCAGAGCCAAGGTGTCATTTAGGGAGAGGCGTCCTCTAACCAGACAGTTGCTAAATATTAAAAATGGTAATTTTGCAAATGAAAACTGTCCTTTGTAGAGAGGTGTCCTCTCATGGAGGTTCTACTGTATTAGATATTTCCACATATATTTCTCCAACCATTTCTTAAACGACAAGGTCTACAATACATAAATTTCCCAGCTACCACCTTTGTAAAATCTGAGAGTTACCTGGAAATCTTTCTCGATGATAGGTTGTCCAGCTGGCAGAGCAGTTGAGTCCAAAAAGGGACATTGGAGAGCAGACTGAATATAATCCAGATGGGATTGGACTACAGACTGCGTGGATTCTGTGGCTTGCCAACCCACTACAATAGGGTCCGTGGGATCAAGTGAGCCTAGAAACAATACTACCATGGTGTGTCTGTGTTATTCTTTTTTATCTCCGGCACCTACCTCCTTTCTCATCTTCTGGATGCGGTTGATGAACTCCCTGGCTGTTTCTTCATACAACATGGTTTGGTCTGGCTGGGTGTCCAAGAGTACCAGCACCTGGAGACAACACACCATGCAGGGCTTCAATCACCTCTAAGTATGTGCTCTAATAATATTTTGCTAGAAATGACTAAAATGCTGTGACGTTAACTAATTTCTTGTTTCCTAATGTAAGATATGTGACGCCTGCATGCAAATTTCTTCCTATTACAGTAACAGCTACTGGGTCCAAAATAGTAATGGAGCAATAATACCCTATAGTTATATTTCACAATGCTCAATCCATCAGTTTTTATAACAATATTTCAAAGAAGGATAGTTTTAGGGACCAATTTTAGCATTGAGATTTGTGATGTTATTTTAAGGGTGAAGACTTCTAAAAAAGTCATCATAAACCTGGCGAGTATAGTTTTAATGAACTTTTAAATGAGAGAATAGTAGTTGAACAACTTACCTCCTCACAGGAGTGGGCCTCATACTTCCCAGCAGACTATCCGCCAACCTTGAAGCTGATGCGGAGTTCTGAGGATGTGGCCGCAGATCTCCAGCTGACCTGCTGTCATGGCCTTCTCGATCTGTTCATCTGTCAAATTCTAAACACACGCCGCATCCTTTGTAAGATTGAGTAGTCACTAAATGGATAATGTCTATTCGGTGTCAAAATAAAGAAACCTGAAGGAAGAAAGGGAAGTCCTACAGTATAGTTCAACTTCTATAATTGAATACACCTTAATAATTCACTGCAGCATTCACAGCTGTATTGGACATATTTCTAGGACACCCTGACAGCCTTGAAAACAGGTCAGCTTTCTTTCGTAGTCTTTGTCCCAGCACCTTTATATCAGGGTCTGCGCGGAGTTGCACACCATATGCAGACTTGTCTGGAGTGAGAGTCAGGCTGCGGCTGTTCAGCTCCAGAAGGATAAATTTCTCCAGAGATTAGAGATATGTGAGGTAGGATGGGTCCCGATGGACTACCACAGCTTCACGGAGTGGATACCGCACAAGCAGTGTCAAATCCTGAAATGTGAAATGAGGGAATTAACTCACCTTCAAGGGAAGATCTTTCCTGTCTCGGATCAGCCTACCCATCTCCACCACCTCCTGCATCCGAGCCACCTTCCTCTCGATATCCTCATCTTGGAGGGCAGTCCTGGATACATCCACTTTATGAACATTGTGTTCTAGTGCTCTATATTTTCCCCTAAGATATTCAATATAGAACTATGAAGTTCCTTAATATTTTTCTCTAAAAAGTCCACCTTAATATACCAATTATTATATACTAAATTATCAGAATTATTTCATAATTATATGGTTGGAAGTTGTCAAGGAAGCTACCAAATGGTCACTAGATGAGCTGTGAGCGGAGGTCACTAACAGATCGAATTGAGGAATATTTGTTTATATAGTCACCAAAAGTCTAACTCGATGGAGACTAGAAACAACTATAATCTTGCACATAGAGGTTTTTACAATAAATATCAACACTAACAATAACCAGTGCACAAAAAATCAAGAATATCATAATTGAGTTAAAGGGACAGAGTTCTATTGCTTACTACATTAAAATTTCCCATGAGTGACCACCTTTCTGAAATCATAGATCACATTCCAAAAAGAGACTAGAATTTCCCATTTTTCTAGGCAAGTAGT